>JAQQSU010003242.1:0-14422 GCA_028627135.1 Pseudochirops cupreus | reverse complement strand
TTTATATAGTTATATAGGAATGAGATAAGAGAAAGAAATTACAGCATAAAGATAGGTAAAGAGGAGATTTTAAACTATCTTATCTGTTGGCGATTTAATAGTTTGCTTGGAAAATCCTAGGGAATCAACGAAGATCATAACTGAGATAATAGCTTCAGCAAAATTGTAGACCACAAAACAAATCCTCAAAAATCAATGTCATTTATAAATAATAGTAACAAATTCCAAGGAAAAAAAAGATAATAAAAAGGCAAATCCCATTCCCAATAAAAACCAGAATACATAAAATATCAGGAGATCAGTCTACCAAAGCACACAAAAGAGCTGTATGAAATCAATACAGAGTTATCTAAAGAAATAACAAGCAATTTAAATAGCTGGAGGAATATTCAGTGCTCATGTCTGGGGTATTCCAGTATAATAAAAATGACAATACGAGCAAAATTAATTTATGCTTTAATTCTATAGCAATCAGATTTATGAAATAATGACAAAATTCATTTGGAAAAAATAAAATATATAGAATATCAAGGGAAATTAAGGAAAAAAGGTATGGATGAAGGCAGAATAGTACGTCTACACCTCATATGCATTATAAAACAGCAGTCATCAAAGCCAACTGGTATTGATTAAAATAGAGACAGGCAGATCAATGGAACAGACTAAACAAGGGAGTATTCAGAAATAATGAAATGCAATAACCCAGCACTTGAAAAAAACAGAAAACACAAGTTACTTAGGAAAGCACTCCCTATTTGATAAAAACTACTCCAAAAAAAAAGGAAGCATTTTGGCAAAAATTAAAGCTTATACCAACACTTTATACTATATTCCACAACACACTCTAAATGGATATATGACCTTAATATAAAAATCACGCTAAAAATTTTTGGAAGAGAAATAGATGAAATGTCTTTCACAGCTATGGGTAGATGTATTATTAACCAAATAATGAATACAAGCAAATCCAAAAAGAAGATAACTCATGAAAATTAGGTTTTTTACAAAAAGAAAAACCTAATTCACTTATGATAAGAAGGAAATTGGTTAAATAAGAAAAATATATTTTTCATATAATTTTTCAGATGAATATATTTGTATATCTCCAAACGCCCTTTCCCTGTAGAGGTCAAAGGTCAAAGGATATAAACAGTTTTCTAAAGAAAAAAAATAAAACTGGGGTAGCTAGGTGGCACAGTGAATAAAGCACCAGCCCTGGAGTCAAGAGGACCTGAGTTCAATTCTGGCCTCAGACACTTGACATACTTACTAGCCACGTGACTTTGGGTAAGTCATTTAACCCCAATTGCCCTCCAAAAAGCAAAAAAAAAAAAGAAAACTATTAAAAACTACATGAAAGAATGCTCCAAATCATTAATGATAATAGATAAATCAAAGAGTGTCAATCAAAACAACCTTAAAGTTTCACTTCACACCCCAAAAATTGGCAAAAATGAGAAAAGATGGGAATTATTAATGTCGGCTCTGAGAACATAGACACACTAATACATTGTTGGTGGACCTGTAAATCAATACAGCCATGTTGGACAGCATGTAGAATTATGTAAATAAAGTGATTAAAATATCTAAACCTTTTGATCCAGAAATTCCATTACTAAGCTTATAATCTGAAGAAACCAGCGATTAAAAAAAATCTCCATACGCAAAATATTTATAGAAGTATTGTTTTGAGATAGCACAGAACTGGAAACAAAGTAAATGCTCCTCAGTTGGGGAATGGCTAAATAAATATAAAAAATAATGAATGTGATGAATGCAAAGAAACATGGAGAAATCTGTATGAGCTGATGCAGAATGAATTAAATAGGGCCCAGAAAACAACGTATACAGTGACAACAAAGGAATACACCTAAAGAACCACCAAAAATCAAAAGAATAAGCACGGCACAAAAGATGAGATGCAGGAACACTCTCCCGCTTTACTCTGTTGCAGAGTGTGAGGTCCACAAGTGTTGAACGTCACACGTGCTTTGGGGCTTTTTAATGTATTTATCAGCTATGCTGATTTTTTTCCTCTTCTTTTTTGGTCTTTAAAAAATATATGTGTTATATGGGATGGTCCTCAGAAAGAGAGTGAGGAGGACAAAGGATACAAAGAGAATCTATGGTAATGTAAAAAAAATACATTAATAAAAACTTATTTTTAAACATAGAAGGAATGATACTTATGTTCTGTGTGACTTTAAGCTAATCGCTTAGCTCGTATACAGACTTTAGTTCCAAAAGGCAAAGGATTAGGGGTCAACGAGACACCATTATTGAAGTAGCTGACATATATAGGGCCAACCAGATAATGAGAAAAGTTCTTTTGAGATTTTAAGACTAGGTGACAGGAAGGAAGTTGGTGCCACTGATAGAAAATAGTTATTTCGGGAGGACAGGTTTAGGGATGAAAATAAGGAATTCTATATTAGCCACATTGAGTCTGAAGTGGCAGTAAAACATATAGATAGAAATGCCCAGAATGTCTTTAGAAACACAGGACTCAAGCCTAGGGTAGGGTCTGACACTGAACATTGAGATTGGCGAGTCATCTAATGAAAGTGATAATTGAGACAATAGGAGTAAATCAGCTACTCCTCTAGGGAAGGGGAGAAGAATGAGTACAGAGAGAGACTAGGAGAGGACTAAGCACAGAATCTTTGGGGATAGCCACACTTAAGAGGTAAGAAATGAGTGATGGGGGTGGCTAGGTTGCACAGTGAATAGAGCACCGGCCCTGGAGTCAGGAGGATCTGAGTTCAAATCTGACCTCAGACACTTAACACTTAAGTAGCCGTGTGACCTTGGGCAAGTCACTTAACCCCAATTGCCCTACCTTCCCCCCTCCAAAAAGCAAAAAAAAAAAAAAAAAAGAAAGAAATAGAAAGAAATGAGTGATGAACCACTGAAGAAGACCAAGAAGGAGTATTTGAACAGAAGATCCAGGTCATGGAGATGAATAGAGAAGAAATTATCAAGAAGGAAGAGGAAGTCAACAACATCAATCCCAAACGCTCCAGAAAGGTTAAAATGGATGAGCATTGTAAAAGATCATTTTATTTCATGATTAGGAGATCACTGGTGACATTGGAGACAGCTGTTTCAGTCTTCATCCCAGACAACTGTTTGAATAAGCAAAGAAGAAAATTGTTGAACTATGAAGTGGGAGGCAAGGAAAAGGATGAGGCGAGTGTAGGCTGCTCTTTCTAAAACCTAAATAATAATAATAAGAGATATGATGATAGTTTTAGTGGGTGACAGTGTCAAAACAAGTTTAAGGATTTTGTTTCTTTGGTTGGTTGGTTGGTTTTGTTTTGTTTTGTTTGCAAGGACTGCAGAGACCTGAAAATACTGGAAAAACACATTGGCTTTAGAGTTAAAGAACTTGAGTTCAAACTCTATCTCTGTCACTTATATACCATGTAACTTCAAGGTAGTCACTTAACATGTATATAGACTTGAATTTTTTTTCTTCTGTTAAATTAATGGGTTGGACTAAATGACCATTAAGGTCACTTTCAGCTCTAAATCAATCATCCTTTCATGTCAATTAGTCAGACAATCATCAGGGGAAGCACAGAAAAAATAAGTAGGACTGATATCAAAATGGGTCATTTATTCCTGAGTCATCTCACCTGCCTTTTTAGTGAACCCATATTCTACTGAGATAAATTTTAATAAAGAGTGATGCTTCTCCACAAAAAAATCAAGTCTCTTGGGCCCCAGAATAATGATTTTTTAAACTAATGAAACATGCAAACAACTGTAGTATCCATTAATTGTCACAATTTTTAATCTCTCAGATGATGGAACATTAAGGTTCCCATGGCAGCAGGTTCCAGCTGTTGGGAGACCCCTATCCTTCTGTTGTCTGACAATTAAAGTGAGCCATTTCTCTAATTTCCCTTTTTTTGGTGTCTTCAGAATACAGCCTGCTGTCACTGAAGTGTGAACTACAATGATCTATACTAGTTTGAAGAGCCTGGTATATTATTACCTAAGCTGGAGATCAACGGTTATTGTCTTACATTCTTTTCGCAAATACACAAGTACAAGAACAAACTAAGCATACAGCGTCCTCTTCAGTATTTGGCTCATAAATTCATAAAAGAGAATGATTATGATTCCTATGGGCTTATGTTTCAGGCCTCAGATGATTTTCACTGAACAAAAATTCAAGGATCTAAAATGAGACCTAGAAAATGTGTTCTTTCTCCCCTAGAGAGCCTTAAAAAGGGCTGGCAAAGGAGGAAGGGAGCAGAGAGACAGTAGGGGAGCAGTAGGGACATGGAAGAAGGAAAGAGAAGGGAAGGAAAACAAGAACAAGAGGAAGAACAAAAATAACAAGAAGAAGGAGGAAGGAGAAGAGAAGGAGGAGGAGGAGGAGGAGAACAAGAATGAGAAGAGGAAAAAGGGAAAGAAAGTGAAAAAATAATATTTAGGTAAATCATAAATATTAACCAGTTCAGACCATACTTCTAGGTTAATATACAGTGATAGTTCTTAACCTGGGGTCCACGAACCTAAAGAGATTTTAGGGAGAGGAGCAGTCTGTGAATTTGCCCAGGGGCAAAAATTACATCTTTACTAACCTCTCGCTGAAATTTAGCATTTCCTTAAATTGTGAACATAGACAGCAAAATATTATTCTGAGAAATAGTCTGTGGGCTTCATCAGATTGCCCAAAGAGTCCATGACACTAAAAAGTTTATGAATCTTCTTGTATAGTATAGTATAGTATAGTATAACATAGTATTGTATAGTATACTTATGATATCGTATTGTATCATATCATATCAAATAGTATGATGGCAGCATAGTATAATGGAGAGAGAGAGAGCTAGTCTTGGCATAAGGAAGACCTAAATTCAAGTCTCACCACTGGAACATATTAAATGTATGACCCTAGGAAAGTAATTGTAGCACCAATGTAATATTCACAGGATCAATGATGACTATGAATATGCCAGCATAATTCTGAATCTCAAAATGTAATAGACTCTCCATATAGAAGACAGAAGCAAAATATTTATTTGGACACCAGAAAACTGAATCCCAAAACCAGAAAGCTGAATCCATCATAGCAACAAAGAAGTTAATACATCGTAGCACAGCAGAGAGCCACACTATCCTTTAGCACTCCCATAAACCAACACTCACAAGCCTAACTGTCTCCTTGGGTGAGTCCTCTCTTCCCTCCTGCTCTAACTACTCTGATTCCCAGCTTCCTGTGGGCTCTGCTCCACCCTTCAGCAAACTCCTCCCACCACAGACTCCATGTGATTACATTGAACCTATTAAGGGGCAGAGAAGATCTTCAAATTCCCATTACCATTACAGTAATTTAACTGCTTAGCGCCCCATCTAGCTCTCTAACACTGTAAATTGCAGAGCAGGTGGAAATCTGGAACAGTAAAAGAGAGTTCTTCCTCTTCTTTCCACTCTCCCATTCCCCTCCTGTTTCCCTGTTGAGCGAACTGTACTTCTGCATCAGTTTTGTCTGTAATTCTTTTAACTCCTTTGACCAGTTCTGAGGAAAATGAGCTTCAAGATCCTCCATTCTCCTGGTTTGTATAGTCTTCTCCCGCACCTCAATTACATGAAATAAGTTTCCCCACCTTTCCTCTCTCTTTTTCTCCTGGTGTATTATTATCCCCTCCCTTATTTCTTTTAATATTATCAAATTATAGCAAAATCACTACAAGGGCCCCTCTGTCTAACGTGACTCTTTCAATGAACTCTGATGGTTTTATGATAAATACTTCATTCTTGTCTAGCTCCTTGTGATCGCTCTCTCATATTTACCTTTTTATGTTTCTCTTGACTCTTTTGTCGAAACTCCTTTTTAAACAGGTCTTTTTTTAACAGGAATGCCTAGAAAGTCATCTATTCCATTAAAGGTCCATTCCATCCCTTTGATCCTCTCCTCACCACCCCAAATTAAAAGTATATCTTTTGTCTTCTAAAATATCATATTTCAAGCTCTCCACTCCTTAATATGGTGGATAATAAATCTTCTATGTTCTTGCCTATGGCTTCTTAAAATTTCTTTCTTTCTGGATACTTTTAACATACATATATACATGCATACATACATCTGTATGTGCATGTACATATACACATATACATGTATTGTATATGTGTGTGTACATATATGACCTGGAAGCTCAAGACCTTGGTTATAATACTCTTTAGAGCTTCCATTTTCATTTTGGGATTTCTTTCAGGAGGTGACCAGTGTATTCTTACTATTTTCATCTTGCCTTTTGATTCTAAGAAATCTGGTCAATTTTCTTTTATGATTTCTTGAAATGTGATGTCTAAGTTCTTGTTGTTGTTGTTGTTGTTGTTGCAGCTCTCACATAGTCTAATAACTTTTAAATGATCTCTCCTTGGTGTGTTTTTGTAGTCAGTTGTTTTAGATATAAATAACTTTACATTTTCTTCCATTTTTTCATTTTAAAAAATATTTTTTTGTTTTATGAAACAATTAACTTTTTCATTTATTCTAATTTTTAAAGTGTCTATTGCTTGCATAAGGTTTTGTTCTTCTTACACCATGCTATTAATTCTCTTTCCAATTTCTGATCTGGTCTAAGTCTGATTGTTTCCCTCCTAGTCTACACTTTGCAAGCTCTTGGCCTGGATCTGGGACTGCTGCTGGCCTAGCCACCATCTGTTAGCTAAAAGATACTGAAGGCTCAGAGAGACCAAATTGTAGCTTCTTTGGTCTAAGCTCCTTTCCCTGGTTATTCCACTAGAGACTTCAAACTAGATTGTGGGCTATCGAAATCTGATATTCACTCTCATTATTCACATCCATTCCCACACAGGTGTTACTTGCTTCTATTACCCAGTACATAGTCTCAGACCTACAACTTGTAGGTCCTAGTTCATTCTTCAAACCAGAAAGCTCCATGCAGTGCCCTCTTAGCTAGACCCTGTCCACAGTATCCAAAAAGCTCCATCTTCCTAAACCAGTCTTCACTGGAAAAATGACTGATTTTTTCCTTAGATTTCCATATTAAGATTCAGTCTGGTACATTTGCATCTTCTATCAGCAGTTCTCAACCTGTGGGTCGTGACCCCTTTGGGGGTCAAACAACCCTTTCACAGGGGTCACCTAAGGCCATCAGAAAACACATATTTCCAATGGTCTTAGGAACCGAGACACTGCTCCTCTATCCATCTCCAGGCGGGTCTGCCCACATGCAGATACGCCCACATACGAGCATTAAAGGGTCACGGCATTAGGAAGGTTGAGAACCACTGTTCTAGGTCTTCATAGTGTGGGTAGGGGAGCCAAGCTATACTTCTTTCCACTCCTCCATCTTGGCTGGTCCTCCACTGTACTTCTTTGTTACAAGGAAGGGTTCTAGTGGGGTAGAGAGAGGAAATAATTGGGAAGCAATGACAACGTTAAAAACCAGATCATCAGTTAAAAAATTTAACTACCATTATATGAATACAAGTTGGTACCAGGGATTCAATGATATATTGAAGTATTAAGGAAGCTTCACTTCTATTTTTGTTACCAATTAAGCATTGAGTTTATTGTGAAATTAAAAGGCCATAGATCTAGAGTCAAAATGGGATCTCAAAGGTCACTTAGTCCTATCCCTTCCCTCACAGATGAGGAAACTGAGGCCCAAAGAGATTAAATGACTTGCCCAAGGTCACACAGGTAGTGAGAAGCAAAGGCAGAATTTGAAGCCAGCTCCTCTGACTCCAGAACCAACATTCATTTCACTCCATCCTCTCTGATTTTTAGTTCCTTAATATATTCAATGAGAAAGCTAAAGAAAGGGCTGTCAGACCAAAACTAAGAAGAAAACTGGGAGGTAAGGTAAACCCTGCCTAGATGAAAATAACTTCCTGCATGCATAATTACATTTATTGGATCACAGCTTTAAAACATCTAGTCCAACTTTACAGATGAATAAACTGAGATTCATGGAAGTAAAGTGACTTTTCCAAGGTTATATAGACAGGAAGTAACAAAACTAGTGTTTGAACTTAGGTCCTCTGACTCGAAACTTGGTTCTCTTTCCATTGTACCACACTGTATGTAGAAATGATGGTAAGACTTGGCTATATCTTCCCAATCAAAAGTTACATCAATATTGTTATGTCAATTAGATATTTCTGGAAAAAAGGAAGGTGAATAGAAATGAACTCCAAAAGAAAAAATCAAATTGTATCTAGAATTTGCAAAATCCATCTCCTCCCACTGCCTCAACTCCCTCCCTAAAACAGCATCTTTTTAATGTCAAATGTTTACAGAGAGACTGAACTAACTCAGCATGGAAAGAGAATGGTTATTTTTAAACAGGCCCATTATATTCCCCTGGAGAGCCATGGTGCACATATTCCAGTGAATTCATTACAACGTGGGGCTGGTGATGAAAGAACCTAACTGAAAGGTACCGCTGTGGTTTCACATTAGTAAACCTGATGAGCAGTGATGTGCTAATGCATCAGAAGCACCATAAATCTAGGAGGGGAAAGAAAGGAGGGGAGGCATCTCCTATTGCTTTTTCTAAGATGAAAGCTACTGTTCCCTATTGCCGGTACTGTATGTAATTGGTAGCGAAGAGGCAGGGGGTTATAATAATTACGAAGGATCTCCAATGGTGGTTATTAGGAGGGGACAGCTGATCCACAGCAAGAAAACTCAGTGGGTGAAAGATTGCTGAGTACTTCCTATTTGATCCAAAACATGTCACATATTTTATAAAACGAATAGCACTTAGAGTCACAGTACATAGAGTGGAGTTGCCTTAAAGATAAAGTATCATTTTTAAAAAGGATAGCCTGGCAGTAAATTTTTAAAAATAAAACCTGGTCTCTTTTTTCATTTTCATTCTTTTCCATGAAGATTCTGTAAAAGACTTTTTTTAAAAAACAGTAAGATGATGTTATTTATCCTCACTTTTGGAATCCCTGGTTTCCATCAAGACTTTGCTGGAACTCCTCCTTAGACTAGAAGCTCTTTTCTGGTTCTTTCCTCTTCCCCACCCCCTCCATCCCAACTGCCAATGCCTGCAACTTAAACTTATTTCCTATTTGATTTTGTATATTTTTGCTTTAAACCAATGTGTACATACACACACACATATTGTCTCCCCAATAAGAATGTAAACTCTTTCGAGTAGTAACTGTTTTGTTTTTGTTTGTTTGTTTTTTTTTTAATTTCCAGGTACTAGCACTGTAGACACTAAACAAATGATTACTAATTGATTGAGAATACTTACTGAATATAAATTCAAAGAAATTGATTTTTGACTAAGATACCCACCAACAAGCATTGGTTGAGAACTTCTATAGTTGTAAGTGCCATGCTAGGTGTCTTGTGGGCTACAAAAGAAATATAACATAAGATCTTTTTGAAGAACTTATTCAAGAGATGGGGAGCTAGAACTGATATATACTCATAAGACATGTCCTTTAGATAGCTCTAGAGCTAGAATAGACCTTAGCTATCAGCTAATTCAAATCTCTTTACTCTATACATGAGAAAATGGAGTCCCAAAATGCTAAAGTGGTACCCCCAAAGTCAAACAAATTCAAGTAGCTGAAACAGAATTCAAACCCTAGTCCTCTGACTACAAATCCAAAGCTCTTCTTACTGTTTTTAAAGAACACTGGAAAGTTGGGTAGTACTGACCATAAATGCAAGAGAAATTCAAAAAAAGGAAATGGACTAGAGGTAGTTAGGTGATACATAAAAAAGAGTGCTAGACTTGGGATCAGGAAGACCTGAGTTCAAATCCTGCCTCAGTCACTTATTATCTGTGTGACTCTGAATAAGTCATTTAACCTTTGCTTGCCTCATGTGTAAAATGGAGATAATAGCACCTACAGTTCAGGTTTGTTGTGAAAATTAAATGACCTAATCTTTGCAAAGTGTTTTCAAACTTTAAAGCACTGTTTAAATATTAGTTGTTGTTGCTGTTGTTGTCAGAAGAAAAGCCGATCTAAATTGGTGAAGAGTTTGGATTGTTGAGCATTTGTAAAGAAATGCAATTTTATTATTTCCAAATGTATATAGTATCAAGAACAAGGTTCATAATACATTACCTCTATGGGACAACTGTAATGACTAGTAAAAAATTCTTTATGATTAGCACATGATTTATAGCTAAATTGAGCCTATAAGATACTAGAAAACAGCCTATATTCTCAATATTCCCTTAAAGGTATTCAAGTAATTTTTTGGAGACCTATTATGGTATAAAAGAAAGAGCAATTAACAGAGTCAGAAGCCCTGTGAGTGATTTTCCAAGCTAGGAGATACAGTGGGCAGAGTGTTGGGCCTACAATCAGGAAGACCTGACTCTCACTAGCTCTGGCCAATGAAGGTTCAATCCTTAGAGCATGCCTAGATTTTCCCTTCCTAGTGGGCTATAAAGAGCACCATCATCATCAGTAAACAATTATTAAGTGCCTACTAAGAGCATACCCAGATATTTCCTGCCTGCCAACAATCCAATACCTAGAGGCGTCTTCTGATTGGCTGAGAAACTAGAAATGAGGGTGTCTAAAGAAGACACACACTCTCTCTCTCTCTCTCTCTCTCTCTCTCTCTCTTTCTCTCTCTCTCTCCCTCTCTCTCTCTCTCTCTCTCTCTCTCTCTCTCTCCCTCCCCTTCCCTCCCTCCCTCTTCCTCTCTTCCTCTCCCTCTGTCTCTCCTCTCTCTCTTTTTCTTTAGTATTTTCCAGTGAGGAAGACTACAGAGCAGAATGAGAGATCATTAGCTTCAATCTTTTGTAGATACCTTCATTTCCAGTTCTTTCTCTGCAGTACCAATCCTTCCTTCCTTCTTTCACTCATGGTAGGAAGGAGTCTAACCAAGCCTTTATGCAGTGGTTCTCAACCTTCCTAATACCGCGACCTTTTAATAGTTGTATGTGGGCATGTCTGCATGTGGGTGGACCCACCTGGAGACGGATAGAGGAGGTTCCTAAGACCATTGGAAATATGTGTTTTCTGATGGTCTTAGGTGACCCCTGTGACCCCTGTGAAAAGGTCATTTGACCCCAAAGGGGTCGCAACCCACAAGTTGAGAACCGCTGCTTTTATGTGTTGGACTGGTAGCAGGCAAAGAGTAGCATACATACTCTTCATAACCCAGAAAGAAAGAAAAATACACATATGCTCTAAGGTTTGCCCCCCAACTCAACTGCCAGTCCTATATAATACTAAAATTATAAATGACAGTATGAAATATTCTGCTGTTGAAAATTATGTTGATTCAGTTATCCATTGTTCCCAGCCCTGCTCATCAACCAGGGTTGGGGGGATACTCTGGTGGGGAAAGAAACACCAAGTCTGCAGTACTCTTTGTCACATACTCTTACCTGCAAATTGTCACATTCTTGCTACCTTGGGGAGGAACTGAGATGCAAGGGCACAACCTCTTTTGCTGAGGTGAACCTGTCTGAATTGCCTTGAAGTTGCCTATTAAAGCTGTCCCCACCTTGAAGCCATTGCTGACCTTCAGTGACATGCCCATCAATGTGTTGCTACCTTGATGTATTTATAACAAAATCTTTATCATTCTTTGTCCTTAGTTTTGATTCAATAATCAGAGAAAAAATCCAAATGAAGAGTTTTTCCTTCCAACACTTCTAATCACTAATAATATGAGAAATTCATAAATAAGGAATGCTGAGATTTCAACTGACACCCTTCAGAATGACAAAAATATCCAAAAAAAAAACCACTTGGAAAAGTAAAGGTTGTAAACTGGGAGGTAAGATACACTACAAGGGTGAAAATGTCAGTAGAGTCTTCAAAAACCTACTTCACAACAATAACTCACATTTATAAAGAGCTTTCCTCACAGCAACCCTTAGACATAGATAATGAAAGTATCGTTATACCCATTTTATAGATGAGAAGAAACTAAGGCTCGGAAAGCTTAGGTAAATAGCCCAACATCACACAGCTAGCAAGTGGTAAAAACAGCTTGCATATATGTTCTCTGACAACAGATCCAGTGAGCGCTCCCATTATATCCCATTAAAGCATTCCTAAAACATCTTTAAGTGAGCACTCTGTCCCAGGACTACCACGCTTTTTGTACTGAGTGTCCAAAGGAGAGCTAAGAAAACAGGGTACAGCAAATAGCATCCTCAGTCTGGAGTCAGGTAGATGTGATTGAATGCTATTTCTGCTGCTTATTAGCTGAGTGACCTTGGAAAAGTCATAACCTCACTAAATCTCAGTTTCCTCATCAATAAGACAGAGATATTAGTACCTCTACTACAAATTCACAGAGTTTTATAAGGATCACCTATGACGTTCTAGCTAAAGTGCTAGATAAATGCTAATTATTGTAGTAAAGAGTCAGCCTCAGAACAAAGACTAGTATTTTGTTAACTTTTCTTAAAGGCCCACAGTACGTGCCCAACAAAGTCAGCGAGACCTCATTTTGGCTCAGGTTGGAGGTCACCTTGACCGAACCTGCCTTGTGAATAGTGAGATTTAAAAGTGAGGGGAAATATATTTTTTTTAAAAAGAATTGGATTTCATAGATAGTCAACAAATCAAAAAAGATATCTCAAAATATAGGTCAAACGTCCTCATACAACAGAGTGTCATTACATTAAAATCAAAATCTCAGTGGCAAAAAGATTTGCATTACCCAGCAACACAACACTTAACAATGATTGCCCAAAGAAAGAAAAAATTTGAATGTCCTTCTGAAGTTCACAGCAACCATATTTATTCCACAGCATTTCTTGATGCAATTTAAGGGAGCATGGACTCGCAGTGGGGATTCAGTGCTATGTAAGGAATGGAGGTGATTGGTGGGAGCACTTCCTTTCAATAGAGAGGTCACTCTATAACCTGCCCTCCTGAGCTCTCTCCAAGAGAGATATCTGTTTCTATCTAGAAGTCTCTTATTCCCCACTTTGTCCAAACTGGAGTAACGGGATAAGTGATAAATACAAGAAAAATCGATTTTCTCTAGGAATCTTTTTATTTTTTGTAATTGAGGTCTCCCTGGTTTCTTCTTCATTTCTTTGTGAAAAGAGATTTCATTGAATTCCCTCCCCTTCCTTAAAGTTGCTTTTTGAGATTTTATAGACAAAAATCTGGAACTGGGTTTAGTGTCTCCTGAGGCTTCTTCAACAAAAGAACTCCTTTCTGCTACTTAGGGTCAAATACTCAGGAGGATTTAAAAGTATAATCAGCTTAAATCAGGGAGACCAGGGGATGAGAGGACACCTCTGTACCTAAAGGGATTAGGAAGGCAACTGAGGCAGGCATAAAAGCACAGTTGTTCCTCTCCAGGTCCCACTCCTGACACCAGACTTTATCTACCACTCTCATCCTGGAAGTCTACTCTGCTCCACCCCACTGTGGTCCCTTCATCTGATTGACTGTTTCCTCCCAGAACCTACATTTTAAGGAGAATGCCCAGGTTGCTTGTATCTTCATTCCTCTCCAGGCTGCACTCCTGACCCTGCAGACTTTCTTCAACATCCCTTCCTCAACCTAGCTTTTCAGTTCCCTTTTATGTGTTGTCTTCCTTTACTAGAACGTAAGCTCCTTGAGAGCAAGGTTTTGTTTTGGTATTGCAAGTATATACCAAAATACTTGGCATACACAGTAAGCACTTCAAAAATTCCTGTTGATTTGACTTGGCAGGGGAAACTGGAAGTCAATAAAACTGGATTCTCTTCCTGGCTATTCCAATAATTAGCTTTGTGGCCTTAAGCAAGTCACAGTGGTTCTCTTGGCCTCAGTTTCTTTCTCTGAAAAGTGAGAATATAATATTTATTTTGACTGTTTTATAGAATGGACTAAGACTCAAATGAGATAATTCTTGTGAAAACACATCATAAACTATAAGGCTTATGCAAATATAAAGGATTATTACTTCTTTGGAAACAAAGATTTCTATAAGTGGTTGGCAATTTCATCTCTGGGGGTTATCAGTACATCAAAATTGTATTTGTTAAGTCTGGCAAACTAAAAATTATATTTGCATATACCCTTTGTTAGCAAGGATGAAAAAAATTTTAACACTTGGTCCTTTAAGCAGCTCCTCATTTTTCTGAAAGGGAAATTTTAAAGAATTACTAGGTTAAAAAAGAAGGGTTAATACTACTAAATTGTAATTACTTGTTGGTCTTTGGTGATCATTGGTCAGTAATTCAAGAAAAGTTTCAACAAACATTTATTATGTGCCTTCTGAGTAGAGAGCAGTTTTCTAGAAGATAGGAGGAATATACTGCTTTAGAGAAAACATCTTCCCTCTTCCCCCTCCATAGATTTCGAAATCTACTGAGAATAGAATAATGCAGAGATTATTTGTGAAGCACATGTTTCTAATGTCTCCTAAAAGCTGACTGCGAAAATTAGATTACTACAGGGAAGATAGGCTATATCTTTATCTACATCTATA
>JAQQSU010003241.1:0-14422 GCA_028627135.1 Pseudochirops cupreus | reverse complement strand
AGATAGATAAATGATAGATAGATAGATAGATGATAGATAGATGATAGATAGATAGATGATAGATAGATGATAGATAGATAGATGATAGATAGATGATAGATAGATAGATGATAGATAGATGATAGACAGATGATAGATGATAGATAGATAGATAGATGATAGATAGATAGATAGATGATAGATAGAAATGCAGAAGGCTTTAAAGCTTGCAGAGCACTGTCCGTGTGTGTGTAAGTGTATGAATTCATCTGTGCACAAAATCCTGTTTGATCCTCTAAACGACCCCATAAGGGACGCACTTACTATTAGTTGTTGTTATTCTTCTTCTTCTTCTTCTTCTTCGTCTTGTTTATTATCATGATTCCTAAAAGAGACAGATTCAATTGTTCACAGTCACAGAGTCGGTATCACAGGCAAGGTCTGAACCCAACCCTTCCTGATTATAGGTCCAGTACTTAATCTACTATTATTGCATTGTTTCTCTTTTTAAACATATCATAGGGGCTATCTATTAAAGGAAACCCATGATCCATCTTTTATCAAATAAATGTAATCAGCCCCCTATTTCTATTCCATACATTTGGATTTTTGCATATCCATTTCCTTGAAGCAGGCAGGGCACAGATCAGCAGCAGGGAGAGATTTGCCTTCCTGTCTTCATAATTACAATGCTCTGAAGTTCAATAGAAATTCCATGGAGCAAAAAAGAACCCCTGGTGATCATTCTTTTGTTTTAAGTTTCCAGTTCAGGACACAGTGATCATCCTAGTTCCAAATGAAACATTTCCTATTGAAGTATTTGTCAACAGAGATTGCTATCACAGTAATGGTCATCTGAGATGTAAAAAACAGCTTTTATAACCAAGACAAAAAGTACAAAATGCATCCATATTAAGCAGCACACAATGCCATCTCAGTTAATTTTTCTTAATTAGGGGTAAGAAGTGTGTGTATGTGGAGACTAGGTATCACTGCTAAGAGGGCAGAACTGGGCAAAGGAGAAGTTCATGTGCAGAAGTTGGGGGGTGGGGGACAGTGGTGGTAGTCACCATTCAATGGCTAATTTTAAGTAATTATTATTAATAAGTGCTCATTTCTATTGCTTCTGTGCTTCTGATAAACTAAAAGTACTCTCAGCAGCCCCCTAAATATCATTGCACTAAGATAATGTCTCAGTTGCCTTACCCTACTTATAGCACTGCTAGTCACTGCAAGTTAGAGAAATCAACAGCCTTGAAACTGAATGTAGTAACTTCTTCCACTTCTATTAGTTCATTTTAATTTTATTTCCATTTAGATGATGTGAGAGTCCTTGATACTTGTTCTCATCCTGCATTTGCTTACAAGCCAAACTGAAATCTAAAAGCTTTAATTTGGAGTTTGGGGATAGCTTGATAGCAGGCCAGATTGAACAGAAGCTTGATGGTACTTCTCCTGGCTGACAATGTCAGCATATTTTTTGGTAATTTTTCATTTTTTAATTGTTTTGTACAGTATTTATATTTGTAATTTTTATTTTATTTTAAGCTTAAATACAAAACAAGAAAAGCAACCAAAATAATACAAAATAAGGAAAGAAAAAAAAAAGCATTGCCATGTGCACAGCAGAACATGAGACAGGATTCAAAATAGACAGCAATAAATTTCCTTTTCAAGAAAGCCTATATAATAAATACTGCATGCTGTGTTGAGAGCCGTCCATCTTTTCTTTGCTTCCTTGTAAGTTTTCTTTTGTTCTCTGCTGTGTACTGGACAATGTCCAGTTTAAAAGAGGCGGTAGAAACTAAGCTAATCACCAGATCACAGGTCGTGATCATGTTCCTAGAGGTCCTAAAGACCTCGGAGGTCATCCAATCCAGCCCCTTCACTTATGGAGGCTAAAACGATCTTTGTTCTTATCCTTGGACACCCTGGTTGTTTACAGAGGGCAAGTTGGTTTTGTGTGATTCAACATATTACTAATTAAAACCTGTTACCTTCCTGTGGGCAGATATATCCTCCTCTGGAGAAGCATTTGCATGTCCCATTAGCATTAATGGGAGCTGCACAAGTGCATCAAGAGGAGAATGGCTCCCTTGGGTCTTTGAACTTAAGACTACTTCAAAACCGGTACCAATGTACGTGCAATGGCATCATTGGTGCCATTAAATATCATTATACTTTACTGCAACTTTTATAAAATTAATTGTGAGCTCCATGAAATGCACTTGGCTCCTGGGGGTTGTGCATTATTGGGCTGACAGTGGACATGACAGAGTGAATTACACTATAAAACCTGAAAAATAGTTTGGCAAGGGGAATTTATTAGATCCCATTGAGTATGTCCAAATTTACTGGGTACATAAAGAAAATTAACTTCTGTTAACTTCTGGCCTCTAAGGTCCCTCCCAGTTCTAAATCTATTGTGTTATGAAAAGCACATACTAATTGCATACCTCAAGTCAAGGAAGGGTTTGGGAAATGGAGGAGGGGGAAGAATGTCAAAGAACAACTCCATGTCTATCTCAATCATTCTTCATAACGAGAGTAGGAAGGATGCTGAATGTAAGGCCTGAGTTTTAGTATGTTTAGTCCATTATGACTAGAATGTTGAGTTTGTGGAGAGGAGTAGTATAAGTCTGGGAAAGGAGGTGACAACCTGACTATAGAGGACTTCAGCTGTGTGACCTTGGACAAGTCATTTGTCCATCCTCTCTGGGCTTGACTTTCTTCATCTGTAAAATGAGGGGTTGGACTAAATGATCTCTAAAGCTAGAACATTCTGTCATGCTAATAGTGTGGTGCAATTGCTTTCTATAAAATGCCTTCCCTTTCCCTATAGTACATTTTACTTGCATCTCAAGTGTTTTAC
Organism: Pseudochirops cupreus; assembly: GCA_028627135.1. Classification (NCBI taxonomy): domain Eukaryota; kingdom Metazoa; phylum Chordata; class Mammalia; order Diprotodontia; family Pseudocheiridae; genus Pseudochirops; species Pseudochirops cupreus. The sequence goes on along the minus strand of JAQQSU010003241.1, from coordinate 11,571 downwards.
AGACATTGTATTATAGCTAATGCCCTATTCATATGAGAGAGAAAAGGAGATAGCTTGGCATGCTGCAAATGAGGGCTTACAAATAATTCAATACATCACTAGAAAATATGATGAAGAATGTATACAACTGCACATCCACTGCCTTTAAAAAAATGTGTAAAATGAGCATTATAGATTTAGAGCCAGAAAAGACCCTACAGACCATCAAGTTCAACCTCTTATTTTGTAGTTAGGGGAAACCAAGGCACAGAGAGATTGGCTTGTCTATGGTCACACACCTATTATCTGAAGCAAGATTAGATCCCAGCTCTTCCTGACTCCCAGGCTGGGGCCCCAGCCACAATGAAACACTTTTTGGACTAAATTATCTTTAAGGTCTCCCTCATCTGTAATATTTTTGTAATCCTATCAAGTCAGGTCTGTAATCCTTTTAATTCTCTATTAACTCAGAAAATTCAATTTTACAATTATTCATTAACTACCTACTGCATGCAAGGCACTATGTTAGGTTCCTTAGGAAATAATGAGAAACACAAAAGAGTCCCTCTCAAGGAGGTAGCATGCATATGCGCACACACACACACACACACACACACATACACATACATACATGAATAGTAGGAACAAAACTTGGCTGTGGAGAGACAGAGAGAAAGAGGCGAGACAGAGAGAGAGGGAAAGAGAGAGAGAAGGAAAGAGGGGGAGAGAGACAGAGAGAGAGAGAGAGAGAGAGGAAGGGAGGGAGGAAGGGAGGAATAGAGAGAGAATTGACAACAAGAAGGTTTCACTGAGAAAGGGTCACCTGAGTTGAGCCTGGAAGGAAGGCCAAGATTCTAAGAGAATACGTATATATACACTAGGTATGGGAAATGGTTTGCATGAAGACACAGAGGTAGGAGGTATAGAATTGGTGTGGGTCCATTATGTCTAGAATGTTGAGTTTGTGAAGAGGAGTAATGTAATTCTGGAAAAGTAGGTGACAACCAGATGATAGAGGACTTGGAAGGCTCACCTAACAAGTTTGTATTTTATCCTGCGGGCGATGGAGAACAACTGAGGTTTGGGGGCAAGGAAGTGACAGGATAGTTAACATTTATATGGAGCTTAAAGGTTTGCAAGAGACTTTATAAATGTTCTTTTTCCACCTCACCACAACCCTAGGGATGCAGACACCATTATTATCCACATTTTATGATCAGATCTTGACCTAAGAAGAATTATCTTAGTGGTGTGCAGTGGATGAATTTGAAAGAAGGTAGTTAGGATTCTATTGCAATGTTGTTTTGTTGTTCAGTTATAACTGCATCTTCTTGACCCCATTTGGGGTTTTCTTGGCAAAGATACTAGAGTGGTTTGCCATTTCCTTCACCAGATCATTTTATAGATGAGGAAACTGAGGCAAATAAGGGTAAACGACTTGCCCAGGGTCACACAGCTAGTAAGTGTCTGAGGTTGGATTTGAACTCAGGTCTTTATGACTCCCGTTCCAGCACTCTATCCACTGTGCCACATAGCTGCCCATTGCAGTAATCTAGACAAAAGGCAATGAGTGGCTGGGTGAAGGCAACAAAGAGAGTAAACTCAAAAAGATGTTATAGAAATAGAGCAGATAAGATTTGGCAATTGACTGGATGTATGGAGTTCAGGAGAAGGAAGATTCAAGGATAACTCCAAGGTTATGAGACTGAGGGACTGGGAGAATCTTGGTGCCTTGAATGGGGGAGGTTGGAGAGATGGTAGGTGTATGAGGGAAGAGAATGAGTTCTGTTTTGGACTTGTTGAGTTTGAGATGCTTGAGGGACATCCAGGAGGAGATCTCCAGCAGGCAGTTGATGATGTGTGACTGAAGTTCAGGGGAGAAATTAAGGCTACATGTACAGATTTGGGAGTCATCTGCATACAGATAATACTTGACCCCATGGGAACTGATGAGAGCACATGCAGAGAGAGAAGAGAGCTCAAGACAGAACTCTGGGGAACAGTCTTGCTAGGGGGAAGGAGGAAATGAATGATGATCCAGCAAAGGAAACTGTGTGTAGAACTACTTAACAAAGTTGCTGTTGAAATCTTGCCTGTTAAATTTAACACCAAGAAGGTTATGTGTCTTGCACATCAGTGGTTGTTTATATGCTATTTGAGAGGCAAAGGGAATTATGTCTACACATATGCTACCTCATCCTCCAAAAACAGACAAGAAAGATCTTTTCCCCAGAAGACACCAAGGTCATCCAGTGCATCTTGGGCCATTGCCAGTCACTTTGACTCTTGTCTTGCCACTGGACTTTGATGACTCTGAAAGAGAGAGAATGAGGCTGACAACACTGTGCAACTCTGCCTCACTTAAATCCAATTCACCCACAAGTCAAGACATCGCCTGTGATGTCATTGGTCCTCTTAAAAATGAAGGATGAACAATAACAGTCAAGAATGCCTGAAATTCTACCATTAGAGCTCCATTTTTTTGTCTCCCTCAGAGATGGAATTATACTCAGCATCAGCATCAGAAACAAGGTAGTATAGTGAAGAGAACTCTGCTTTGGGAGCTAGGAGATCTGGGTACTGGTCCCAGCTCAGCCACAAAGTAACTGTGTAATCTTGAGTTTCCTCATCTGGAAAACTTATGGATTGGACCAACTGACTTCTAAGAAATTCTGGTGTTTGGGGCCTTTACATATTAATGTGAACGAATTTGTCTTACCTTTAGAGGAGGTTTCAATTGGAATACAGGAATAATAGGGACTCAAGAAAGGATCTGGGGAAAAGGCACTGATTAATTCACAGTTTTGCTTAGAACATTCCAACTTAAAGACTTGTATAGAAAGCTAAAAGAGATTTCAGAGATCATCTGGCCTAACCTTCTCATTTTATAGGTGGAGAAAACTGAGAATTACTAAACTATATATACCCTTTGACCCTGTGATACCACTACCAGGTCTAAACAGCAAGATCAAAAAAAATGGAAAAAGAACCACATATAGAAAACTATTCATAGCAGCTCCTAGTAGTGACCTGGAAATTAAGGGTTACCCATCACCCAAAGAATGGTTGAACAAACTATGTTATATGCATATAATGGCACACTATTGTGCCATGAGAAATGATAGAAGGAACAGTTTAAGAGAAATCTGAGAAGACTTGTATGAACTGATGCAGTAGAAAGTAAGCAAAAGAAAGAGAAAGATTTATATGTTACAAAAACATTATAGTGGCAAATATTACAACAACCAACCGTGATTCCAGAAGACCCATGATGAAGTATGCGATGTATCTCCTGATAGATTTAGGATGAAGCAATATGAGACACATGTTTTTTTAACAAGGCCAATGTGGGAATTTATTTTGCATATTTATTATAAGAGTTTTCTTTTTTTCCAATGGGGGGGGGTGTAGGAGAAAAAGAAAATAGATTCATTGATTGAAAAAATTAAATTTAACTTTAAAAACAAATCAGAAAAGAAAAAGAAAGAAAGAAACTTGAGGCTTAAGATACCAAATACTTGGACTGCCTTGCAGCAGTGAGGGCCCAGTGCAGGCTGTATAAAATGAGTTTCTAATGCAACAAATCAGTATGGTTGTGGGGTTTTCCTGCAGCTTCATTCAGTAGTTCATGAATAGGAGCTGAGGAGGCAGATGGTGGAAGTGATACAGGGTCGAAAGGTTGGCAAGAGAAGATCTGTGATAGAGCAAGAGGACAAGGGACTCAGGAGCAGACAAGAGTATGGAGTTAAAATGACTATTAGATTGAGGTCAGTAAGGGAAGAGAGGGAGATCAGAGCACAAGTAATGCCCTCATAAATTACTGAGGGGTAGAGGGTACGGAGATTTAAATGAGGGTGAAGAATAGGTGCAGCTCAAGTGACCGGTATTTCCCCAAATGTCTCTTCTTGAATCTATAAACTTGGCCAGTTATGGGCCTTTTGGCAAGAAGGAACCTTTCCTCTCTCCATTTTGATCCTATTAGCTATTTTCATTGTTGTGCATAACTACACATCCAGGACACAGAGCACAGTGATAAATTGGTTTGCCAAAGTCTTTCTTGTCCACCCTGTATATTCAGTTTGCAACCAGATACAGGGAGGGCCTGCAAGTTTTCGAAGCAACTCTTCCAGTACCAAAATTAGATCTGAGCTCTTTCTAAAGCATCAAGTCTGTTTCTCAATGTTCTTAGCAAATTAATTTTCTTCAAGGTTGCTTTTCAGATTCTTAGCTTAGCAGCATATACATAAGTGTTCAATTACAATTTCCTATTTTTTAAATGTCAGCAATAATAAAGTAAGCATGGACTGTTTTCAAAATCTAATGAAAGAAAAATTAGACCACTAGACCAATTTTACAGGTTATTTTCCTATCTCTTGGACTTAAAATGCCTCTAAAAGCAGACTAACTAAAACCTTGGTCCCTAGAAAGCTTAAGGAGTGTTCAAAAATGCCTGCTTAATAAGTTTTTTTTTCATACATTTAGCATCTCAATAAACCTTATCAAACCTCTCTTGTTCCACTGGCAATTTTCTGACCTCCTAGCTGAAGATTTGAGCCCTGACTTCTGCTCATGGATGAGTAATCACAGCAGGTCCGCAACAGAACCTATCCTAGACCTACAAATATATCATCTCCAGCATTGTAAATCAAAGCCTCAAAGAGCATCATTTAGCCTGAAGCTAAAATTGCTTGTTTATCAGATGGTGCCTAGTTTAGCATGGAGCAGTTCCTTGTAAATCTCTGGGACTTTTTACAGCATATACTTAAGCGAGCACATTGGCTCCTGGGAGGTTTTCTGAAAGCTTTAATGACTCTAGGCTGCTAAAAGATCTAGGCTTTGGTTTAGTTAAAGTGGCTACAGGTCTAGCTTGGCTCCATTTTGTAAACTCACAAAGATAAGGCGTCTGCTTTATCTAAAGTGAGAGCCAGCATTAGTTTCCCAAGAAATCTTTATATCCAAAGTGTTAATGTTCTTGTGGCTTTGGGTATTTTGACCTTTTGTCTGCTAACTTTTGATTTACGGTGGGAGTAGAGTCCTTTCTCCCAGGCTTTATTAGCACTTTGAAAATGGAATGAAATGCATGTGATTCTTGAAATTAGACTGAAAGCTAAATTATGTGGGATTAAAACCATATATGTTACTCAAAATGAAAATGTTCAAATAAATGAACAGTACAACCTCTCTTAGACTCATTAAAATAATAATAGTAATAATAATAACATGTTGGTGACCACAATTTCTCAACAGGGCTATTAATGAGTCCACTGAAAATCCTGTTAGCCTTCTTGCTCAACTCAGCACTTTGTTTCTCTGTGACAGAAAGGTTTATAGATTCTGGCCATGTAACTGGGGGTAGCAAAGGGAAATTGTCCACAAAATTCCCATTGGTATAAAAACCTAAGTACTTGCTAGAGTCATGAATAGCTTATTGACTAAGTATACCACCAAGGACACTGGCAAACCATCAGGCACTTTACTGATGGATGCTAGTGGACCTTGATGAAATTCACTAATTAAAGAAATCTTTACAGAGTTCCCTTTATATACATTCTCTTTGATACAAGTTAATTAAAGGACTTTCAAAGCCTCACCTGGTGTGGGAAAAGGTCTCTGTAGGGAGTGTAAGGAGAACACGAAATACCTCCCTTTGCTCCTCTCTTTAGGCAGCTATAAATTGTGTTCATGCCATTTTTTATAGTCACCATATTCTCTGTTTTGAAAATGAACCCTTTTCCCCTAAAAACCATAACCTCTATTCATAAACAAAAGCAGAAAATGTTTCGTTTTGCCTTTGTCTTGGTTCTAGGCAAAGAGAATTTTTTTTTCTTCACCAGTAGTTTTGCCGTTATCCAAACAAGTACAGTGCTGTGGGTAACTTCTCGGCTTGGCACCATTTCAACGTCTCACATTCAAGCGAGGACTCCTGAGGATAAGTATACAATGCTTGTCATAAAAGCTAAATATATGTGCACCTGTTGCATTTTGCTCAAATCACGACAAGCTGGCATAACACCTGGGAAATTAAAGTCTAAATGACTTAGCTGCTTCTTGAAATAGTCTTTATATACACAGTCCTCCAAAACCATGATGGAAAGACACTTTATAATATTAAAGCAAATTAGAAGACAGACAGGTCCTTAATGGTTCAAAGTTCTAAGTACATTCTCCTTCTTTATGCCAGATGGGAATAACTTTGCCATCTTCTCACCTCAGACATACGTCTCAGATATGAGAACCTTCTTCAAATCAGACTATTTTGTGGCCATAACTATGTATGGTAGAGTAACGGGTCCATTGCCTCCCAATGCCCCCCCCTCCTCCAGGTCACCAACTTCCAGAAGGGAATTGTTTTCTTCCACTAGTACACCAGAATCACCACACTTCATGTCCCTGCTTCCTCAGAACTAGTACCCATAGCATGGCATTCTAGCCAAGATGGAATCCAAAAGACCCTTCTTGGTTCCAGTTGAGCTTTTCCAGCTCAGCCTGCCCTGCTCCCTCCCCAAGTGTATTCCCTAATGATGGGGTTCAGGATCTTTTAAGGCATCTGGTCTCATGCTCCAAGGCTTCTCCTCAGTTCTACTCCAACTGAATTTTCCCCAAAGACCATACATCCTAGATATAGCTCCCATTGCCACCCAACACTTCTGCCTGTTTACAAATAACTCCTTTGGAAGTTTGAACTTGTTTCCAATTATTACTCTCACTTATCACTGCTTCTACCATTTTAATTTACCATTTAAATTTGTTTTTTACCATTTAAATTTTCATTTACCGTTTTGTCATGCTCTTATCTCATATTTTCCGTGACTTCGTTCTCCACATTTCTAAAGCTAATCTGTTCCACACTAGAACTTCAATTACATGGCCTTTTATTATATGCTGTCACGCATGGCTCTCTAACTGTTCAGTTGTTTCGGCTCTGCCTCTACACCTAGACTGCAAACACATCAACAGCACTGAATATTTCTTAAGTATTCCCAACATCTAACCCTGGAGGCAGCATTATCTAGCGGTTAACTGACACCTATAAATGTCCATTATTTTTACTATTATTGCTCTTTGTCATTTGTCTCATTCTCGTCTTTTTTCATAAAGCTCAAATAGAAATGGGCCAAGGACAAGTTACTTGGATTTTTTTTTTATATCAAATGTTTTGTGAATTATTCTGCTGGTGAGCATAAAGATTTTTTTTTTGTAATTGGGTCATGTATTTGTTTAAATTTTATCTATTTAATTTCAGGCCCAAGACATGTGCCTGAAATGTAAGGTCTCAGAAAACAGAGGCTGGGTCCTCTTAATTCACTCTGTAGATCACATAGCACAACACACTTTTGCAAACAGATGGACAAATCACGGGGCTGGTTAGTGTTAGAACTGAGGCCAGCAATCAAGGGTCCAGAGGCCTAATCTTAGCATGGGGTTCTCTGTTCTGTCATTCTGCTCTTGCTCCATTAGTCAGAAGCTTTGTTAATACTGGTCTGACTCTACCAGGGCCGTTGGATTTGCCTGCCCAGAATCATGTTTTTAAAGGCATAAAATAAACCAATTATACTGAAACATAATTATAATTATATATATGTAATTATATATAATTATAAATGGTACAATTACAATTTTTTAAAAGTGTATAGACCTCAAGTAAAGAATTCCTGAGGGGATCTAACTGGAACTGAATGGGGAAAGGAGCAAACATCCTTCGTGCTTCATTTGACGAAGCATGAAAAGTAGATGGTCTTTGCCCTCCAATTATACTTGCTGAGTGAGTCCTAACTCAAAAGTTCAGCCCCCACCTGGAAAGGAAGAATCTTGTTCTCAGAAGTGTTAGCAGCAACCGTAGCATCTTTGACTAAGGACAATGACATGTTTGATGTATAAAATGTAATTTGTGTCCCATTCATTAACAAACACTTTTCCAGATAACAAATCTCACCGTTCAGGCAAATAGGAAAGTATTGCCAATCTGGTGTGGATTGTATAAATCTATACTGTCTACTTCAGAAGGAAGTGATGAGGATTGATGGTTGTAAAGTGATACAAGATTAGTAGTGCATTATAAGCAAAGCTAACACCTTTTCATCGCCTAGGTTAAAAACCAGTAGAAAAGACCAAGGATGAATTTTTATTCTGCCCTCAGGCCATGCAATTGTTAGTTTTGAAAGAAGGAAGCATTTCACACAAAGGTTTGACAGTTTCTAAGAGGCAAAATAGGAGACTGGATGGAAAAAGGAAGAAAAACATCTACTTTTAGGAACTTGGGTGAAGTATCAATAAACTAACCTGGTCCCTGCAAGGTCTGTTTTAAAAGCTATTGCTTTCCAAAGTGAAAGGAAAAACTGTTAGCAGGGCAGAGCTTATGTTGTTGTGTTAAACAAAGCTTGAACTCATTTATTGATGATTAATTCTGCCTAGTCTGCTTGTAAGACTTTGAAAATATGACAAGTACCAATGCTAAATATACAAAAAGGGCAGGGGAGGGGGTAACTCCAGGTTCTGAGAAAGATGCGCATATTCTTCACATCCACTGAATTTTCCAATTAGAAAAGCAACAGTTAGTTCAATAATTTCATAGATGAGCATGACTCAAGACCCCTAAAAAATCATTAAGAGTAATTAGCATAATGTATAAATATTAGTACAGTTGGACTACTCTGTTTGAGGAGAAAGGCAGGAGAGTGATGATAAATATTTAACAACTGGCTTTCCAAAAATGACAAACTTTTAAGTTTAATTTGCATCATTAACATTTTTTCCGTTTTCTTAAGTCTAGGCAATCAACAAAAGAGTAAATCAAACCTGAGTTTGTAGCATTTGCTGATTTTTAAGATAAAAATACTCACATTGAAAATTTAACAGCCAGATCTCCTAAACCAACTGAGGATATCTTCAGCACAACCTTGGATACAGGCCATTCTATGGAAATATTTCCTTGAGAAGAGGTAGCATGGCATGGTGCTATTAAAAGATCATTGAACTGAGAATCACAGGAGAGGTAGTTTCTAGTCTCAATGCTACCAAAAACTGGCTGTGTGAGCTCACAAAAGTCATTCTACCTCTAGGAGACTCAGTTTCCTTTTTAATAAAACAAGTAGTTTGAACTAGATCTCAGTGATACCTCCCAGCTCTAAAATTCTTTGGTCCTGTCATTCTATAACAAGAACATGCTGCAGTGGGAAGAACAAGGGAATCAACGGACCCAGGTCCAAATTCTCCTTCTGCTACTTATTATCTCTATGACATTGGGCAAGTCTTTTAACTTCACACTAGGCCTCCATTTCTTCATTTATAAAAATGAGAAAGTTGGACAAGATGACCTCTAAGGGCCCTTCCAACTCTACATATATGATTCTATGTTCCCATAGGGCAAGAATTGTACCAAACTTCAGAATTCCACTTGAATTTCCTTCTTTCTCTGAAATCTCCAATTCATTCTGAGCTTGCTCTCAACAATGTCATTCAGCCCATCAAGCCACTGAGTTCTAACATCAGATATGGACAGCCTTTCCTGAATATAAACCAGAGGTGTAAAGCATCCTAAACCAGACATTCTAAATCAACACTGAAAGGCATCTGATATGTGCCCAGCCCTGTAGTGAAAAAAAGTGGGGGGAGGTGATGAGAAATGAGGAGCTTACAATCGAGTCCAGGGGTCCTCGAGTGCAGCCCTTTGAATGAATCCAAACTTCACAGAACAATTCTATCAAAGGACTACACTCAAGAACCTAGAGGGCCACGTGTGGCCTAGAGGCCACAGGTTCCCCACCCCTGGTCTAGTTGGAGAGGCAGGAACAGCACAAGTGATGCAACCGAAGGAAAATACAAAGCGTTGAAGGCAATTGAAAAACAAGATGGTGGAAATGGTACCCATATACTCACGCAACCTTCAAACGGCAACAGAAAAGAAGTCTGAGTCTCTTTCCTGTTCCTCCCCCAGTTACACTCTCTTTACTTCTCATTGCTGGATTGAATCAAAGCCTTCCACCTCTTGTGGAATGGGGGTAGAGATGGGAGCGGTTGCAGATACCTCTGCCCAGCATCAGAGCTATCTAGAGAAGACTAGAGGTTTTATGTAGAGGGAAAGGGATTCGGAACCGAGGTCGTGCCCACCCAATCCCACACAACCTACCAGGTTATTATAGTAAAAGGAAGAGGGGCCAAAGAGTGAAGAGGAAAGTCAGGGACTGAATACTGGTAATATAAGGAAGAGGGGCAGGTAGGTGGTACAGTGGATAGAGTGCTGGCTTGAAATCAGGAAGACTCATCTTCACCAGTTCAAATCTGACCTCAGACACTTACTAGCTGTATGACTTTGGGCAAGTCACTTAATCCTGTTTGCCTCAGTTTCCACATATGTAAAAAGAACTAGAGAAGGAAATGGCAAACCACTCCAGTATCTTCGTCAAGAAAACCCCAAATGGTGTCATGAAGAGTCAAACATGACTGAAATGACTCAACAAGAAGGAATTTGTGATTTATCTCATAGGCAATAAGAAAAGATTGAAGATTTTCAAACAGGGAAGTAGCATGACCAAACTTATACCTTGGGAAGATTATTGTGACATCATTGTAAGGAAAGAATGTTTTTAGAGGTTGGAAAAATGGAGTCATTTTATCCAATCATTGATAACTGGGTAAAATCAAGAAGTTAAATAGAAAAGAAGGCACTATCAAATATATCAAATTTTGAATTTGAGTATCAAATACCAAATACATAAATATAACAATGCTTATCGCTAGTTTGGATTTGTTTGCAGTGATTCTGGTATATAATGGGTAGGTTCTGTTTCCAAATTTTTAAGAATAGGGCCTAGGTTCTGGCAAAATTGCACATTTATAAATAAGTGATTAGAAAAACAAGGCTCGCTTTTTTTAAAGCAAAAATGCAATGAAGTGAAACAGTTTCCCAAACTCAAGCTTATATAAGTAAAGGAGAAAATTAAAATGATTGCAAAAGTCAATTGCATCATTCGGTAACATTCCTGATTATGGTAAATAATAACATCCTGATTAAGTGGGGGGGGGGGGTACAATATTGTTAGATTTACAACAACATCGATCTAAATACTTTAAATAAGTTTCTTATTTCATGTTCCAACCAGTACCACGTTATTTGGTGCTATCAGAAGTAGACATTTGATAAGATGATTTGAAAAGATTTTGCTTCAAGTTTCTACCACAATTGGACTTAAGGTGAAGGAGAGGTTCGGCCCGTACACAAGTTCAAGAATGAATCAATCAACAAGTACAAGGCGTTGATGTCAAACTAGAAGGAATCTGTAATAACCTTAGAGAGACATCAGCTCAAGTCAGTTCAACAAACATTTATTAAAAAGTTCTGCTGTGAGGTATTCTACCCTCAAACAGAGGGCAAACAATATATTCTGGTCTTCTATAGAGGCATACGAATGCATACATCTATATGTGAGTATGATTACAGATGTGCAAGTATATGTACGTGTAAGTGTATGTATGTATATATGGGAATATGTGTGTATATATATCTTTGTGTCAATATATATACGTATGCATGTGTGTACGTATATTGATTATAGATATCCAAGTATATGTACATGTAAGTAAGTGTATGCATGT
>JAQQSU010000324.1:0-27859 GCA_028627135.1 Pseudochirops cupreus | reverse complement strand
AAAAGTGACATAGGAGAGAATAGACTGGGGGAGGGAGGACACATTGGGATGGCTGTTTTAGGGTGGTGGGTAGGGGAAAGAAGGGGACAAAATATGTAACTCAAAATCTTGTGGAAATTAATGATGCAAACTAAAATAAAATTGAAAAAAAAAAAGAAATTCAACCCAAGATATCCCTGCATACAAAGTAGATACTTTCCTCAAACTTCAATTTTCCTGTGTTATTTAATATTAAACATGAAATTAACATAACTTTTCTTCTGAGGTCCCTTCTGGCTTTAAATCTATGGTCCAATCATAATTTAAATACTTTAGAATAAAAGAAGAAAACATTGCTGTGGTATTTCATATTTACAACAAGAATAAATTAATATTGCCTTGCTATCCAAAAGCTACCATCTTGGTATAGAAGAAAACTGACATTGCTAGCATGACATAGCTTCAACTACATAGAGCCAGCATTGACTGTCTCCTACTCATCCCCAGAAAGAGTTACAGTCAAAAATCTGTCTAGATGGAACTTGTATGCAGGACTTTCCATGGCCTGAGTCTGGCCTTCTCTCATGATGCTATAGCACCCAATCACCTATAAAATATGTTCAATTATAAATAGCTTCCATAGATTATATATACATCTTTATAATTACAAATAGTATATTTGTTTTTACTTGATCTGTACCAATGACATAAATGTATTATCATTTCATGAACACATTCCAACTGTCTATTAAATATATCCCTTTGACTGAGTTAAAAAATAAATAAAACTAATATGACTTATACAACTACCATCAAAGAGGATGCCTATTTTTTATTTCATTTTTGGGAATTAACAGAGTTTTGACCAATATGTAAAGACAAGGGAATTAAGGGGGAAAAAGATCAAGGAAGAAGAAAATAGAAGATCATAATCAAAAAGTACTTTTCAGAGAATAATAGAAAGTTTGGTTGTCCAAATCAGAATTTTTTTTTTTAATTTCAACCAGTCTACAAAAATATCTATTTATCTTCAATATGGAAGAACACCAGAAGGTATACAAGGAATTCCATGGACAAAGTTCTGCTTCAGCCTAGAGCTCCTAATAGGAGAAAGAGAAACGTAACCTAGTCATACCTCCCTCAAGCAATACCGAGTTGGCATTTCCTTTTAGGACCATACAAAATTAGAAACATTGGCTTATTCCTTGAAAGATCTCAGGATTATGTTGCCCAGGAATTCTTAACCTCAAATTTAGAAACTTTATTTTAACTATCTTTATAATGGTGTTTCTACATAGTCTGTTTCCTGGGTATTTTATATTACACACGTAAAAACATTGTTTTAAGAAGGGATTTATCAGCTTGACAAAGTGGTCTATGAAACACACATACAGGGTAAACACACTACTCATGTGGTGCAATGCCCTAATTGTATAATAGTACCCACCACCATTTATACACACATCCATACATGTAATGAATTAAGCATCACTTAAAAAATTTTTCCTCACTTACTATAATGCAGGCATTGGGATAAGTGTTAGACCTACAAAGGGAAGGGGAAAACCATCCCTGCTAGCTAGAAGCTTCTTCTAATGTTGAAAACAACACATACATAAATCAGAACATACAAATTGCACACACACAATGTAAGTACACACCTAACTTCTGGAATAATCAGGCAATAGTTTCAACATTTTTCACTAAAGTGTATCAAATAATCACATCTTTTTAAAAAAAATAAATAGGATTTTTTTTTCTAAAGTGAATTTGCATTTTGCTGATATGTATCAGCAGAAGTTGTGGGATTTCCCAATATGAACAAAATCATTAGTCCAGGCCCAGGAAGAAAGAATAAAATTATAATTGAGGATCTCTATTGAATTTCCTCAAAGTAGCATTTTCTCATGGCATACTAATACTCTGATTGACATTAGAAATAATAATCATGATACAGTGGAAAGAGCCCTGGACTTGGAGATAGAGAATCTGATTAGACACACTGGCTCGACTCTCTGTTCCCTGTGTGACCTTGAGTAAATCATTTCAATTCTCAGTTTGCTTATTTATAAAATGTGCAGAATGGGTCAGACAAACACAAGACTCATTTAGCTCTGCATTTGTTATTTGATGATGTGCCTACAGCATTTTCAAGTTCACATATGATTTTTAACCCAATATCTGATCTGATCTTCACTATAACCCTATTAGGTAGGTTCTGTGATTGTCTGTGTTTTACAAATGAATAACCTGACCTGTCAAGAAGAAGGATAAATTTCCCAAAGTCACACAGATAGGAAGTTTTGAAGGCAGAATCTGAGTTCAGGCCTTCTACATCCCAAATTCAAGCCTATATCCATCATTCTGCACTGCCTCTCCATTCAATAACATCAATGTATTAATGCATGGATAATATTTAAGACAGAACCACATTCCCACAACATAAATGTAAACAGGGAGAAGATAACCTTTTTGTTTCAGTCATTTATAAAGAGCATCATAAACCATTTCTACTTAAAAGAGATAAACCAGTGATATCCCTGGGTAAAGCACGGTTTAATAAAACCCATGTCTTGCTTATATATTAACAAGGAATCGTACACACTTCTTAAAGCTGATTATCATACTCAGTGTCTAAGAACTGAAAGAACTCTCATATAATTAAAGAATTTAAGAATCACTACATCTCTATTCTCAGCAGGGAAAATTGCTTCTAATTACGGTAATACGCTCACAGGAATCCCTTTTATTGACATATTTCTGCTGGAGTATGTTGTGTATATTCTAAAAAGGCAATGGTGTCATAAACATGCTTTTTCTTTTCTTTTCTTTTTCCCCATAGAGTTAGCACATATGACAAGAGAAAGCAATGTTTCCTCCTTAGACATGCCTCATCAAAGAATCCACCTCAAATCGCAAATACTTGCTTTCTAGAAATTTATAAATGGCAAATAGGAGACCTAAACGGATATGCTCGGAGTAACAAAAATAAAAAAATAAAAAAATAAAAAAGTTCTCCAACTGTATATTTGGGAAAGGTTTTTGTGAATCATAATAACAATCTTAAGGCTATTTTGTGATGAACTATGAGTATAAACTGTTGTATTATACTTATAGTTTATCACAAAAATGCCTTAAGATTGAAATTAGTAATTTTTCCCTAACTCATCAGAATCTTTAGCAATGAAAGCTTCACAACTAGGGAATTTGGGGTTAATTTTAACTAACTTATTTAATTTAACTTAATTAAATAACTGACTTAATAAATAATCAGTCAATTAACTGATTCCCTGACTTTTCCCTAACCTAATCCTGTAAGTTATACCCAAACTCAGTGAAATCGCAGGTTTCTAATACAGTGACATGAACATCTGACAATGAACAGAGCATAATGCATTATATTACACTTGCCTCAATCACGCTCATCATCTTCCCTATTCAAAGGGATTTTACTACTAACTTTCTTGTTTCTTTCAATCATACCAACAGCTAGTTCTTTCCTTCTTCCCTTTCCTCCTTCACATAGGGTGAGCATCATGTATAGAACGTTCATTTTTTTTTTTTTATGTACACTATTGCCATAATCCTCTGAGTGAAATAGAGAAGAAGGAATAGCCAGATGGCTCTACACATCTCTTGGTTAACTTCTCTAACTATGTTGTCTTTTTAATTTATTCTATTCTTCCTTATGGGGCAGCTAGGTGGCACAGTGGATAGAGTGCTGAGCCTATAGTCAGAAAGACAAAGGTTGAATTCAAATCTGGCCTTAGACACTTACCAGCTGTCACTTATCCCTCATCTGTAAAATGAGCTGGAGAAGAAAATGGCAAACCACTCCCTTATCTTTGCCAAAAACAAACAAATAAATTAGATCAATGAAGAATCAGAAATGATTAAAAAAGACCAAACAACAACAAATCCTTCCTTATATGTCTTTTAAACACTTCTCTAAGTACACAATGCTCATCATTTGCATGCTAGTTACTAGGTGATTATTTCTTTAAACAAGACCACCCAAAAGGCAATGATCTATATAAAAACGCTTAAAAATTCTACTATTCCTCCATTTTAATGACATTAACTCCACAAATTGTTATCACTCGAGAGCTTCTATATTTCTACATCAGCCCATTTGGTCTTATATCTCCCTACTCATCCACTGTTCTAAGGAGGTCAATAATCTGCACTTTCTCACAAATACACTAAGTATTCCTGACTTCCAATTTTTGTTTATGTTATTCCCGGAATTTGTAATATATTCACTCTTCTGCCTAGCAAAACCTTAATATCCATCAAGTTCTGGGTCAAATTCAACTTCTGCAGAATTTTCCATAACCACTCGAGTCCTCATCGTTCTTGGTCTTCTCCAAGTTCCAACAGCCTTTCATGGAACTCCCTACCACACAATGAAGCCGTGTGTCCTAAAATATGTTAAGTTTCCTGAGGAACAACTGTGTCTTCACAAAGTCCTAGTAAAGAGCCCTGCTGGAGCTGGAGGTGAATATCTGTTGAATTAATCAATTAATCAAAAAAGCATTTCTTAGACAGCTGCTGTGTGCCAAGCACTGTGTTAGGGGCGAGGGATACAAGGGCTATAAATGAAAATATCTCCACTCATGAAGAGCTGATAGATTATGAGCTCCTTGAAAACAGAGACTTCATTTATCTTTGTGTCCTTGTATCTTCAGCACGTAGGACAGCGCCTGAAACAGTCAATTGTTCACTAAGTGCTTATTAAATGAATACCTATTGTCTTATTTCTATTTACTTGGCTTTCCAAGTAAGCTATGGAACTTTTATTCACAACGTTACCCAACAGAACACTAGCCATATAGAGGGTACTTACATACTACAATACAGTGATTATTAGCCATCCTCACTATTTTATATCATATTATTATTAGCAAGAATAATAATTTTATGTTGCTCCAAGAAAGCAAGATTGTCTTAATTAGAAAATGGAAGGTCATGGGTAGACTCAAAAGTATCAATGATCCTCTTTGCCCTTTTCATGTAAATTAAATACAGATTTATTGTAACCTTTTCAAGTTTTCCATGAACAAATTTGTCATATTAACAATTTTTTTATGCATTAAATCTCTTGGAAAATAAAATAAATGAGAAATCTTAATCCTCAAATTTGAGAACTGAGCCTTATTTCCTACTATGACATCATTCCCTAGATGAAAACTGTAGAATGAATATTCCCAGGAGAATTATTTAATAGTGTTTTTTTTCCTAAATGTGCCCCTGAATCAAAAAATATCTGTCTTAAAAATCTATGCAAGAATATTTGACCAAAATAAATATATATTAACATAACATTATATCATCACAATGTTATCTAATTTCCAACAGATAGAAATTCCTAATTAAATTTGATTTGAAGAATGATGTAAATGTCACACTTCTTCCCAAGATAACTTTCTTTTTTTATTATGGATCTACCAATGAAAGACTAATATAGTTGTTAACTATTTCTACTTCCCAAATGTTTGAAAGTTACTTTTCTTTTTTTTTCACACTACATATGATTTCATAATATTTTTAATGCTTTCAAACTGTTTTAGTTTAAAAGTGTGATAAAAAATAGGAACAGGTGATAGGGCCTGGAATTGTGATTTCTTCAGAAACTAGGTGGAACAGGGACTATACCTGTGTGTCTGGAGTTAGGAGGACCTGAGTTCAAATGTGACCTTAGACACTTACTGTGTGACCTTGGGCAAGTCACTTTAACCCTGTTTTCATCAGTTTCTTCATCAGTAAAATGACCAGGACAAGGAAATGACAAATCATTCTGGGATTTTTGCTAAGAAAAACCAAATGGGGTCAAGTCAGACACTATTGAAACAACTGAACAATAATACTCTCTGGTGAGGGAACTTCATCCACTAATTCAGTCAGCGCTTTACTACTTAGTCTTAGAGATCTGCCTAATGCAATAACACATAAAGTAATTTGGTGAGTTACATACAATCAATATACATCAAAAGCATGACTTGAAACCAGGTTTTCCTGGCTCTGAAAGAGTTCTTTATCCATTATACCAGTTTATTGTTTGTCAACATTAGAGAAACAAGGCAATTCATATACACAGTAGTTTATAGAACTGAGCGAAACAGTGACTACAATGAACTTTCTATTAATACATATAATAACTATCCAAAAGGCCCAAGTGGAGGAAGGGAATCTGAAATCATTACCCTGGAGAAATTTTCAAAAGAAGTCACAGAAATGGTTCTTCTCCTTTTATAGGGCAATACCTTGATCTAGAATTATTTGAAGACCAGTAAAACATTTCAACATGTAGTCCTTGATGGGCACCTTGGTTAACTCAATGATTCTAATCTAAATTTTGTCATGGAAAATAAAAATTCACTTTCAGTAAATATGTGAGGAAGGGGCCTGTTATTTTTTTTTCTTTCATTTTAGGTAGCAGCCTAAAATACACTATACTAGTGTTGAAGGCACCTTGATTTTATTTGCTCCAGATATCTATCCTTTTCTAAAAATAAATCGGCCAATTATGTGAAAGAGACTGCCACCTCTTTCTACTATGATGCCTTCATAATTTGGAATTCTCTACTATAGTAATAGCTTTGTTCCAATCTTTCCATCCTCCACCAGATTACCTCTATCATAGTTCACAAACCCTGAATTAATTTGTCTCCCATTCCAGTATCACTCATCTAACCTTATTCACCCCTACAACCTTAAGGCAGGTGTATACATCTTTGATTTGATCTATACCCACATGTCCTGGAGAGATTCTTCTATTTTCTCAGTGGTATTCTATTCAAATATATTCTTCCCAATGTTTGTTGACTTACATCAACATACATTCCTGTGTTTATTTTCATTTAAGCATGGGACAATCACCCTGCTGTACCAAATTTAGGACTTCTTGGAAATGTAACAGAATGATTGAGAAGTGAAGATTTACACATTACAACTTAACCAACTGAAAAATCTACCAGTGTATTGTAGCTTTAAAAATATTTCTCCTAAAATAACCAAGAAAAGTTTCAAATTGCCTTCAGAAAAAGAAGGTTGGTACATGAGTTGTATAAAGGATTTCCAAATGTTTATGTCACAATGCAATCTTTGCCTGTGAACGGCTACAGAGTTGCATGTTCATGTAAAACCCAATGCAATACATAGACAGTTGTTTCTAATACTGTCATAGTCTAGATAAGTATGTTTATAACCAGACGTAACTCTCTCTTCACAAGGAAACACAGCTTTTAGGAAGGAGGTGAGTAGAATCTCTGTCCTTGCACGTTATGTTCTTAATGAATATATCCTAAGAAATATTTCATCAAAACAGTTTCAAATTATGGTCTTCTGTCATGCTTTTAGGGTCTAGGAGTATTTTGAATAAAGTTGATAGGCTAAATTCAAAGAGACAATGCTTCACTAAACCCACGGGAATTAGAAATGAGATCAAAAGAGTCAAAAACAACAACACAACACTCTAAAATATATCATTTGGCATCCTACTAGTGAAGTAACAGTTGCATTATGGATTTGTTCTTTACACTAGAGACTCAGCTGCAATAATTAAAATATTGTCTTTTTAAGGTATAAAAAAAAAAAAGCAACAATCCACACAGAGGTGTGCTTTAGAACCTCACTAGAAATAAGAAAACCAAAAATAAGAAAGGTGGAAACTATGTTTAAGGTTAACAAATGCAGTAAAATAGAAATGCTTGTCTTAGGAAGACATGATGACTGGATGGAAAGAAATTTTAAAAAGGAAATAGTTCAAAAGCTGAAAAATGAGAACACAGTACAGAACTGAATTTCCATGTCTTAGAAGACACTAGAACAACTGGATTCTTTTTTTTTTCAAATGACCAGCCTACTTCCACTAATGGTAGCGTATCTGACATGAGACAGATAAGCTGAAGAACTAAACTACGCCCATTTTATATACCAAAGGATAATGGACATCCTCACTCATAAGCCAACTACAAGAAATCAAGTCAACTCTAAGTAGGAATGTTTATATTACTTTGAAAAATATTTCCTTCATATCATAAAAGGTTTTTTTCTTAGCTCGTTTGTTAGGATAAGGTGGGGAGGGGCAACTCAGGTGATGAAGTGGGTCCAAAGCAGGCACAAGAGAACTGAAATTTTGAGAATTATAAGACAGAAAATACACCATGTGATAATAATGATGTGCAAATAATTATCTTTTTAAAATATTTCAGATAAAAGCTATATTTTATATTCAAAATACATTCTAACATGTGGTCTAGACGATATCACAACTGAACCATGTACATACTTAATGTTGTCTCTGTCTTCCCCAAAATGGCAGATGTGAATTATATTGTCCTCATTTTTCATTTGTTTAAAAAACAGAGCATAATCACCAGATCATAATTAAACAGAAGAGCTAGTTAGTAATGTAATAGCTAATAATGTGAAGGGAAGTCAAAATGTATTATAAACAAAGTACAAAGAAATGATAATTAGGAATGGATCTCAGGGAAAAAAATAGTAACTTTTCTGCCAAATTCATTAGCATAGAAGAGTGTGATATGTTGATCCACACATATAAGTGCTTCCTCAACAAAAAATTTTATTCCCTTTTTTCTCCCAAAATTAATATTATGCAGTCTTATATTTAAAAAAAACAACAAAATAGTACTTTAAGCATTATGAAATATGAATAACCAGTGAAAAGATTCATATGAAAAAGACAAATTGCAAAGATAAATTCTATTCCTGGGTAGACCATCAATGTGAAGGCATTTCAAAACACCATTTATTTTATCATATATGACTATGTGAATATATTAATAAGTCTATACAAGCACATAACAAAAATATGTGTATCTTTCAAAGAAATTTGACAGAGACTTCCTTTCAGATCACACTCATCTACAAGTATATAAAAGCACATTACGCATGTGAAAAAATCCTCAAAATCAGTGCCTATTCCTTTTGACCTCTTAATATTTGACTTGTTTGGCACATATCACTAATAAGTGAGTTAAACTCTTTTTTCTGCAATGAAGCCAACATGTGTTCCCTCAACTCAATTTTGAACTGAAAGAAAAATTGTACAGCAAATTTCGTATTTTTCACTGAGAAAAACAATCCTAGAAACAAGCATCAAACACTACCTTTTCACGCCATAGGTAATGCCTAGCATCCAAACTTCTTAAGACAATTCAATTTCACACAATTCAATTCCACTGAAACGAGGCTATTCTATCCATTTATAAGAAAACAAAAATCTCGGGGACTCCATAATTATCCTTTATCGTACTCTCCCATGTTGACTTCTCACCACAGGAACAACATTCCCAAACAAGCTAATTAATTCACTTCTCTTCTATCTTTGTTTCTGAAACAACAATTCCATTTGGCCTTTGACAAATCATCAGACATTTCTATAGCAACATGAAAGGACTCTTTTCCCCCCTAAAGAAGGAAACCAATCTTCATGTTCAAAAAACATACACCCATAAGAATAAAAAGGTATTATCATCACACATTTCTTGGATGAATGGGATAAAAGTGCTTCTTACCAAGTACCCCCAGCCGATAGTTGACTGTGATGACTATCACATTCCCATAACTTGCCAGGACACTGCCGTCATACAAATTCCCTGTGCCTTCCATGTAGGAGCCACCATGAATGTACACCATCACGGGTTTGGGGCCCCCACTGTCCCGAATATCTGAAAAATATAATTTACAAATGTTCTTATCCCCCAAATGGAAAGTAAAACATATAATACATTCTCCATGGTTGAAGGCCTGATTTTTAAATATTTATAGGTTGCTGGTTTTGTTAGTGTTTCTCAAACAAGGCTTGTGTATATGCTAATCACAGAATAGTCCCATACCACTGTGGGCACTGCTTTTAGCACAATAGAAAGTAAAATTTCATGGCTACATAAAAATATATAATCTTGTGCTCAGAGTTAGTCACATTAAAGTAGGTGGCTTCTGAGAGTACATTAAATGCTGAAGAAGAATATGCATATAAATCTCCTTGGGATTATTTTGGGGTGACACAACAATTCATATGTATATCAGAATGTGTGTATGTAGGCAAATGCACACTAGTTTGTACTTAGACATATGTGTGTTTCTGTGTGTGTATGTGTGTGTGTGTCTGTGGGTATACACATATGCTTCAACAGAGCATGAAAGTGTCATCACAGTTATGAAAGGAAGGAAATCTTGATTCCTGTAATTTTTTAAAAAGCCTTCCCAGGCTCAATTTTCCATATAAGTCATGAAATTATTTTAATAATACCATTGGGATTATGTCAAATCATCTTTGTCCTAAAATTTGCTGGTGGACACAGGTAATTATAAAAGTCCTTGGTAAGTTGCAACAGGTTAATTTCACTCCTTAAGATAACTACTAAGTGTCAAATGTGTGAATTACATTTAAGCACTGGAGCCAGCGAAGTCATGAGCTCACAGTACTTCAATGTGTGTGATCATTTAATGATGAGTGATTTAAATTATACTTTTAGTGAACTTGGTTGTCGAGCTGCCCCCTCTCTACTCCATCAGTGAGGAAAACTAACTCAATTATGTTTTCTTCTTGTCAGATGTGAATGATCTGAGAGATTTATTCTATTACATTCTTTGTATTGATGCCAAACCCAGGGCCAGGCAGGGTATGGTCTAAGAAAACATTACTGAAAATGAGGATGATATTAAAGTATTCTACTCTTATGTCTTATAAACAAACTGAAAAGGCAATGCTCATGATTTTGTGCCAGCCACCAAATGTACTATGAAAAATGTATTAGGAAATTATTTACATGGCAGCCATGAAGAAATGAGGTTAATAAAACAGGGCCTAGATTTCAAGAAGAATCAGAGATTTAGACTGGGAAGGAATTTCAAAGATCATCTAGTCCAACCTCCTTTTTATTCTCAAGTGAGAAAATCCAGGTTTTAAGAAGTGAATTGGGGCAATTTTCCCAAATTTCATAGCATCATAGTTTGAATGGACCTGATAAACCATTTAATTCAACTTCCGCTTTTTACAAATGAGGAAACTCAGACGTAGAATGACTTGCCCCAAATCACAAAGATGATATGGGGTGGGTCTGGAATGTTAACTCAGGTTCTCTGATCCTATAGTTTGAACATCATTTTAAGAGAAACTGATATAACCAGGAGAAATAACTAGACAACTATGAAATTGATATCTTCTTCTTCTTCTTCTTAATTATTATTATCATTATTATTAATTTCTCTATAGGAACTTTATTCTAACTGGGGTTCATGTTTTGAAACCATGGCTATGTGTTACATACACATCATATGCAATATGAGAAGCCATATAATATGCCTAGATCTACATGCAGAAGAGAGATGCTATGATCTTCCAGTCATTTCAACCTCCACCTTCAATAACTGTTTACATCCTGTTTTACTTTTCTGTCATTCTCATATGGCTGGCACCAAGGAAGCAATCATAAATTATTAAACTGAAATCATTAAGTGCCTGTTCACAGCAGAAATTGTCCTCTGCTAATTGTGTGCTTGGAGGTAACACAGAGGGAGATTGTTCCAGTATTCTTCTTTAATTAAAATTACATAGAATTACAAAGCACCAACTGTGAACAGTAATGAAATTTTGGTCCCACCATTCTGTTCATTTGAAAAACTATACATCATAGTATACATATATACATATATCACATACACATATACATGCATATGTGGTGCATGTGTATACTGCATATGTATATTTAGATCTACACATGCGTATTTGTATATTTATATGTGTATGCATACGCCTGAACACCTTCAGAAGACCTATCCTGTCTTATATGTAGTGAAGAAAATCCAGTGAATGCTCAACATCAAAAAGTATACTGGAGAAATGAAGAAGGCTTTTCTCTGTCAACAGTTTGGGCACATTTTAATTCTCCTGAAAAATCTTGTCTCTATATAATCAATAATCAACAATGAGTTCCTCAAGAGCCAGGACATTTTCATTTTCAGGTCTATTTATATGAATGAGTGTTTAAATAGCTGGTTTTGAAGAAGTCAATGAGATCCAGGTTTAAGTCACATGTCTCACATTCTGCCTGTTGTGACACTAGACAGATCATATAATGTCTCAGAGCCCCATGGGCAGGTCTTCAAGACTCAATTGCAGAAAAATGCCAACTTGCATTAGTAGTTGGAGCTTCTTCACTTGGGTCTCCCTACATATGCCAAATGGAGTCAAAAATATAATTCCATTTCTAGAATCTCTGATTCTAATACTAATGCTATGAAGTTACCTCGACAGAAATATTAGAGAAAATAATGAAAATAAACTTTAAGAGGAAACTTTCAGGAAAATTAAATCCTATTGTCTCTTTCCACAGATATGGCACATTTGCAATAAGTCAAATAAAGGCCTAAATTTGATAATCTCTTATCCAGGAGGCATATCAGATGTTCTCTTTCAGTTAATAAGACTCAGAAGCCCTCTTAATAGAATGTATGTATTTGAAAATCACACTTATCTTCTTATCTTCTTCTGGATAAAGTTATTTATAAGGTTATTTCCCCAGAATTTCTTGCACTGTGACTGTAGATTGGAAAACTTGGCATTTAGTGATATTATCCATTAATTCTAATATACTGGAAACTTTTTTTAAAAGTCTTTAATAACTCCAGCTTCAATTCAAGCCTCCTCATTCTTGTATCATTTTAATTACTTGTGTGACAACACTGAAAACTTAGGTAGACAGTTTTGTCTTTGGCAATGAGAAGGTTGTTCATAAGTCTCATGAGAGATAACTAGGAATCTCTAGGCTTCGCTCAAACATATAACGTGAATGGGTTGACACATACTGATACCAGTGGCGTCAAGGCAACTTTAAGGTCAAAAAAACTGCTGCCCATCTCTCACATCTAAGAAGCAAGGACAATTCCAAATATTTCTATTTAATGTGCAAATTAAGCAAGGAATTTTGCATGACCTCAATTTCAAATAAAATAAAATAAAATATTCAACATGTTTGAGGATGGCCACAAACAGTTTTACACATGAACTGTACTTTACCTAAGGCAAAAGTCGCAAAGGAGTGGAAACGTGGAAGTTCATCTGGTGTACAGGACACCAAAAGTTCTAACTTCCTGAAAAAGAAAGAAGTGCTCCTGCAATGCAGACACAATCCCCTCACTTGAAGATGATAGAGATGGTATTGGGGGAAAACTATCCTTTAGCAGCTGTTTGGCCTTAATTTTCTCCCCTGGAGGCAAGACTCTGACCATCCCACCTTAGTTATATCTCTGAGCATCGTTGTGAGGTAGTCAAAACTGCATTGACTTCAGAGCCAAAAGGCAAAGGCTAACTTTCCAATCCTGTGACTCCCCATACAAACTTCAGCAAGGAACTTGAGGAGCCTTACTCTCAGCTTTCTCGTGTGTAAAATGAGTGTTGGACTCATTTAATTCTATGGTTGATCCTATTACCATAGAGTAAGTTTGACTATTCCCATTTTCTTCATATTGTTGAGGTTTGAAAGCTATGATGTCCACCTTCATTTAATGGAAAAAATAAAGAGGATTTATTTTTAGTTCATGCAATTTGGGATCAGATTTTAGGGGAGCATCTATTATCTGACCAAATAGTTATTGGCTCTGTTGTGCTTACATTCAGCACATTAACTCTAATTCTTTAAAAGGTTCATCAAAATCACAGTATTTTCAAATTTTCATGGATGAACTATTGGAAAGAGATGGGATATTGATTTTAATAAAATCAACATGAAATGAATGTGATATTTCGATGTTTGGGAAGAAAAGAAGGAAAGTTTGATAAAGATTCAATTGCCTCCAGTGGTCCAGAAAGTATTGCTGTGTTGAGTTCTGTTTGGGTTGTATAAACACTTGCCTAGGATGAAAATGCCCTGGGATTTTTGGAGTTCTTTCTATGGACCCCACTGTACAGGGGAAAGTCATATTTACTTGTGTACTAATGGTGCTAAAATTCTGTAATTTTACCTGCACTGATGCCTCTATTAGAGCATGGTCTTCATGAGTTACTATTTTCAAAACAATGACCTAATAGCTAAACTCCTGATAATGATGCTGCTATAAGTTAACTGTTCCTTGGACAACAGGCACTTACATTGACTCTAACCTTGAACTATAAGCTTTCTCATCTGAGTAGAACCTGGAAGAGCTTGAGTTCTCTACTTAGAGTTTCAGAAAATAAAGGATTCTCTATGATAGAGCACTAGAGTAGGACTTGAATAGAGGTTTAACTGATAAAAAATGTATTTTACTTGTTCACTGCGGACTGTGGGTAAATAATTGATTCCCCAAATATTCTGGAAAAGACTTATAAGTCATTGAGAGTTAATCACTTTTTGAAGCATTTGAGTACCATAAAATATGCACAAACAACACGAAATATGGCTTTTTTTCTTTGATGATGCAATATTTATCCCTCGGTATTTTTGACATCTCTTATTTTGCATTTATTCTATAAATATTAATAATGGTATTTCTTGTTTTCCTCAATAGGATGTGAGTTTTTTGAGAGTAGGGATGCTTCCATTTTGTTCTATGTGTTTGCAAATCCAGAGTTTAATGAAGGGCTTGACACATAGGAGGAGTTTGATGAATCATTGGTGATCGCCTGATTATTACAATGCTCCAATAGTTCAGGGCACTGCAAAATTAACTGCTTCTGTGGAGTTTGTGGTGGAATTTTTAATCCCCACCATGTATGTTGAATTTATTAAAAATAGTTTACTATATTAGATAACTCTTTATATTGGCAGATTTAGAGCACCAGTGACAGTCAGTATAGATCAATGAACAGAAAACCAGCCCTGAAGTCAAGGAGGCTTGGGCTCAAGTCTGACATCTGACAGGTGCTAGTTATTTTACCCTAGTAAAGTCATTCGGCCCCTCAGGATCAAATGACCTTAAGACCATAAATTGCAGACAATAGGTTAATTGTATCGATAAAAGAAATTTCCTCATCAGGAGTTTTTACATCAGTGAAATCATAGGTCTAGTTTTGCCCAAACTCAAGATCATTGATAAGAGTCTGGAACTAAGGAGATGAAAGTTCCATAGTCCTCTGCCCAGCTCAAAACACATAGAAGGTACTGTGTTCACATCTGGATACACATTGTGGGAAAAGTATTGTTAACCTGGAGAGGACAATCAGGATAAGACTATGCCTTAGAAATACCAACTTATGGAACAGGAAATGGGGGTTAAGGATCTCAGGGTGAACATAAGATCTGTTGGCAAGTATCAGAAGGGATATTATGTGGAAAGGGAAATTAGACATGTTCCTCTTGGCTCCATAAGGTAGAAGTGGGAATGAAGAGTGGGAATGGTAAGGAGATAGGTTTACATTTGTTTCAAGAACTTCTTATTAACCTCCTATTGGTGCTATTCAAATCTGGAATGGACTGCATCATGAAGTAATGGCTTCTCTTGTTTCAAGTACAAGTTCACTGTGGACTCGTTGGATATGATTTGTAGAGGATCCCTGCACAGGACCAATTTGGACTAGATGGCCACTAAAATGACTTCCAAATTTGACTTTCTATATAGCTAATGAAATGCATTCCCCTTGCATGTAAAAGTTATTATCTTTGCAGGAATTCTAAAAGGTAATAATCTAAAATTTTGGTTTTACCCATATTAAAAAAAAAGTTTCAGATTGCTCCTGTTTTCCCTACTTGGAGGCTATTATTAGATCTAAAAATGCACTTGTCCCCTCAGATATTTAAAGCAAAAATGAAAAAAAAATATGATTCACTCATGATTGGTCTGGAGGTGGAAGTGTGGGTGGGTAAGCTGTCTGATTACTGCTACTTGTTTGGAGCAAAACTCAGAATGACACAAGTAGCAGTTGTAAGGGAAGCAAACTGCTTGATAATGAATCTCCAGTTCATTATAGAGAGCAACTGACAGACAGCTGTCAATTCCAAAAGCAGCCTCTGGTCCAAGTTCTTAAAAAAGTAGAGAGGTGTCCCCTAACGTGGGAGAGAGGGGTTGGAGAAGGTAATAGAGTGAGGGGTGGAATATAAAAAGAAACTAGATACATAATCATCTAAGTAATTTTTCAGTAGTCTCCAGGTGAAGACAGTTCAACAACGAGTTTGTTTGAAAAGAAATGTGGAAGTCTGATGGTACAGAGAAATTGTTGGAAAGTGAATTGTGAAGACCTGGGATTTAAACTCTTTGGTTAACACTATGTATACAAGTGTCAGCTTCCTCATTTGTGAAATGGGAAGAATAATCATCATTGAATTCCTTTCACGGGGTTAATACAAAACTCAAATGAGAGAATGTAGGCCTCAAATGTGTGTATACATGTGAATGTGCATGTGTCCGATTATCATTGCTGACTCTTCGGTTTTGGGATATTGTCTGAATTTTGAATTGAATTAAATGTGAAAATTTAGCTTCAATTCTAGAAATATTCTTCCATATTCAATGAAAAAAGCAATTGGGTTTTAAAATAGTGTGTTGGTTGTTCTAAAGATAGTGGGTTTATAGGTTCATAGATTTACAACTATAAGGAATCACAGAGTTCAAACCTTATCTTATAGGTAAGGACATTGAAAGAGGCTGATAAAGGTCCCTAAAGGTGAAATATTTGCCTAAGGTGATAGTAGTGGTAAGTGACATTGAAAGGAATGGAATCTATATTGAGTTTGCTGGTTACAAATCTGACATTTTTTCCCCCCACTGAACTATGTTGCCTTTCAAATTTCACAGTGGCTTTTTTATTATTGGGGGTGCAGGGAGGATGGGCTAAATTGGAATGAATAGTTTTGACTTTCTTCTTTTTTAAAGTGTTTTTAAAAAATGTTTATTGGCTCAGGTGTCCTGCAATTTCTTCACAATCTATCCTGGATAAATTATCATCTGTCAATTTAAATGAGTACATAAAGGTTACTTAATGAATATTTTAAAATATGAAATTTACCCCAAAATAAACCTATGAAATGCAGTATATATCCTTCTCTGATGGATAGCAAGTGGTATATTAAGCATTTGTAAATAAATGTCTCCTGTGGTTTTATTTGATAAAACAAAAATGCATGCAATCCAAAATATACTTAATAAAGTGGGAAAATCATCATTGTTTTTCTTGTTATTACTAATAGGTAGAATTTAAATTATGTTTTACAAATGCTATCTTATTTGATCCTGATGACAACTTGGTGGGAGTAGGTGCTTTGATTATCCCTGTTTTACAGATGAGGAAAACAAGGCAGACAGGGGTTATATGTTTTGCCTAGCAACACAGAACTAGTGTCTGAAGTTGGATTTCAACAGGCCTTCCTGACTCCAAGTCCCTTGCTCCTACAAAACATGTGTTATGTTTATTTGAGGGGAATATTTAGAAGATTTTGAGTTTTAAAATAAGATCCCTTAAACCCTGAGAATGACTGACAAGGAAAACTTGTATCTTCTGAAGAGAATGATAGAACGGAACATGGTATTGTTGGAAGAGACCAGATATGGAATCAGGAGCATTAAGTTCAAACCCCAATTCTTCCATATAGACCTCACCTGACTTTGGGATGCTTTTTAGGTCTCAGGCTCTCATTCTTTTCTAACTCTACTATATTATCTTGCTGCAAGCAACAGATGCTCTCCCCAAAAGCACTTGTTTTCTGTATACTTCTCTGAACATTCCGTCATGTTTTACATGGATTAAAAACAAGACAATTTCTATGCTAGCCTGATACAAATGTTATGATCATCCGCCAAAGGACCCAGAAAATTTTGCAAATTGTATTATTTACTCGAATGCTCTGTAAAAATATTTCTTGTGGCAATCCAGATGATAAATATTAGAAAGACTTTATGTCTCTGTTTAAAATTTCATGGGCCATTTGTTGTTTAATCTTTATTAATAAATTACCAAGCTCCAAGAAAATCTCACTCTGAATATTCCATTTACCTTCAAAACTGTACGTCACATTTAACAGAAATGGCATTTACAATATCCAAAATCTGACCACTCCCCCAACAATTTGAGTTATCTAATTAAAACCGCTGAAAAGAATATACTCTAAAGAACCCAGGATCATCAATTCTGAGCTAGAAAGGACTTCAGAGGCCTTTTGGTCCACATCAATCACTGCTCATTTTTGCATGTTTAGTTTAGTTTTACCTCAGTTTTCAGAACTAAGTGAAGAAAACTGATGAGTCAAGGTCACAAAAATAGTAAGTGACAGAGGTGGAATTTGAATTTGGGTCTTCAGGGTGCAGGAACAGTGCACTTTCTGCTCTATAATACATTCTTATCTGCCCCAATTTTTCTATTCATCTTCATTACTATATCACTGCTTAAAATATCTAGGAGTACTACATACACAAGTCTAATTGGTAAATAGTTAATATTGTTAAGGCAGAGGCAATATGGCAGAATGGATAGTGGAGTGGTATTTGGAATAAAGATCTAGCCTTAGGTCCCATGTCTGACATGTACTAGCTGTGCAACCAAGGGTGACAACCTGTCAATATTATAGGTGAATTCTAAGAGTGTAGGCATACATGGTAGAATGGAGATTTCACACTGGGATCTCCCCATTGCTAAAAACATCATAAAGGAATTGTCTTTCTCAGGACCACAAATTTATTGGGTGAGTTTAATTTCTTCAGGGCTCCAAATATTCCCCAGGGAAAATTTACATATTTTAGATGCATCATGTTCAGGAGAACACTGCCTAGGAAGTCTTTGTTTGATATGATGTAGAATCAATTTTTTAGTCATATTTTACTTTTTGTGACCCCATTCAGGGTTTTCTTGGAAAAGATATTGGAACAGCTCCTTCTCCAGTTCATTTTACAGATGAGGAAACCGAGCCAAACCAGGTTAAGTTACTTGCCCAGGATATCACAGCTAGTAAGTGCCTAAGTCTAGATTTGAAGTCAGGACTCTGGGCCTGGCACTCTAACTGTTGTGTTTTGTACCCTAATGACTTGAATATCAATGAAAGTGTTTTTATTAAAATGTCTTCTATATGTTAGACATTGTACTAAAAGCAAATGATACAAAAGCAATAAAAGTCTGCATTTTGAGGTGAGTAACTTGGGACCAAGTAAATTCCCTAGCATTCAATGGTTTCACCATAGGCTGCATTGGAGATGGGCCTTAGAAATCATCTAAGCTGAGTTACTAGCAATAGAGAGAGAAATTCTAAATGAATCTAATTACTAGTTGAAATATTTACAAAGGGTATATTAAAGCCAGGCCATGTGGACGAATCATAATTATGAGAGAATGACCAATTTATCAAATTTTTGTCTTGCATGCATGTGGAATGTGTAATTTACTAAAAAGTTTTCTTCTCCAATGATAGCTTTCATCATGTCTCATCTAAGACAAAGGAAATCAACCTTTTCGGGGGCCTTCTTTTCAAACACTTTTCTACAAGAGCCTGTGAGCAATATTCACTACAACAAGTGTTATTTAGCCATGAAATCATAAGCTCATTACATTATTGATCTGAAGTTGGAAGAGATTTCAGACTTGGACATTTAGTTCCAAACCCTTCATTTTATAGATGAGGAATCTGAGGACCATAGCTGATTGTTTTATTAAGAACAGAACAATCACTGAAATAGATGTCATAATTTTGGAAGTAATGTGCCAGAAAATTTGGAAAAAAAAAACCATTTTTCTTTTTAGTTATTTGAAGCCTTGTTTAAGAAACACTTTATTGCAACCGTCAGTTTTTTTTCCCCCTTACGTTATATGGGTGTAAGATTTTTAAAATGAAATGAATAACAGCTATAGAGATCAACTCAATTCTGGATTTGGTAAAATATATAGGTTAGCAAACATGCAAAAGGGGGGTACAGAGAGACCTTTAAAAAGAGCAGGGGGTTAGTTCAAGTTCTATCCACAAAATTCAGTCAAAAGGGAAGATGAAACACGTCAAAATTTATTTTCAAGAAAACAAACCCCCCCAAAAAATCCCCTCCTCTTTAAACATTTTAATGGTTGGTACCAAAATGCAGAACTAAATAACATTTGTTTTTTTGAAAAATAAAAAAATGTATGTTTATATATATCACAACAGGCAAGAAGACAAAACACATCAAAAACGGGGATGAAAAAGAACTTTCCAAAAAGGACAAGAAGTCAAAAAAAGAGGAAGAGGGTGGAAAAATAGACTGGGGGCCTCATCATGCAAATCAGATTTGGCGGCAAAAAAAAAATACCTTCATCTTCAGCTCCGTCATTATCCCCTAAATCATCTGTCTGTTTCTTTGTAAGGGGACCTAGGATTGAGAATGGAGAAAAATGGAGGAAAAAAGATAATTCAAGAATATACAAGACTGAATGGGAGGGGCAATAATATTTTTAAATACTAAAACTACCAAAGGTGATTGCAAAAAAACAAAAAACAAAAAACCAACGATAAAACCCCAATAACAACAACCAAAAAACTCAGGGAAGTGATTAGCTTAGAATGTAAATTTCTGTTTAAAGAAAAAAAATACCCATAATCCCCATCTAATCTAAAGTATCATCAACAATGTTCATTTAGCATTTTTTTTTCTCCTACCACAAAAAAAATATATATCAGAGAATGGAGATCAAGTTATAAGCAAAAGAATATGTCTTAAAGAATAGCCATTATATATAAAAATAGAAAAACAATTTTATTAGCTGACATCTTATTTTACTCAGCAATCTCAGTGGATTTAAATTGGTGAAAATAACAAACAAAACAGGTCAACATAATTTTAAGAAAAAATTGCAAAATTACGGCAGCAGGTCCTGAAATAATTAGACGTCCTTTTAAAATATACATATGTATATATATATATATATATATATATAAAATATGGATAATACCATTAGCATTTCGAGTTCTAACATTTTTCCCCCAAAACCCAGTTTTTTGCTTTAGTCCCTTTAATAATAATAATAATAAAACCTTCCCATATGTTTTCCTTTAAATGAAACTGTGGATTCAGGATTTTTGCAACCTCCGGCTACCCTTGACAGGTTTACTAGCAAAGGCAGGCTTATGCTTAAGCAAGGCAAAAGGTAGAGTTGATGGAAGTCAGGGTTTCTCTCTCAATGGGCCTGCTGAGGCAGGGCTAACGTCTACTAATCAATTTAGTGACATCATGGAATTAAGCCTTAATACAATTTCATGGCCAGAATAGTTAGTTATAATAGGATCATGATTTAGGAGAATAGTTCAATTAATAACAGTGGGAATGTTTCCTACACATTTTATTACTTTGAATAATAATAAGAACAACAATAATAGTAATAATAATTTGCTGGACTCTAGCAGAATAGGAAAAAGGAAGTCAAAGGCCATGAGAAGAGTAACTGCATCTTTTGTTGTTTTACATCCCCAGCACACAAGGAAGCCATTGGAACCCCATCTTCTCTTTCTGTTTCCATAGACATTGTGTTTAAATGACAGTCAGTAATACACATGCAAAAAGGAACCATTACAAGCACAAGACACACCATTTCCAAAGGCAGCCAGCCACAAAGCCATAAGCAAGAATTTTGCCATGCATAAAATAACAGTCACAAGAAAAAAGAAGAGGGGAAAGAAAAGAAACACTGAAAGATGTCTCAGTATATGCAGTGCACACAGGCAAGAAGCAGGCAGTATCTCAGCACACTGAGTAGAGAAGATCAGTTCAACATTTTGACTTGAAGTTTCTAGTCATTCCTGCTGATACTGTACATATGTGTATCTCGGGACTAAAACTGGAAACTCGATTCTTAAACAAAACCTACATTGCTGAAAACCAAAGAGGAAAAACAGTGATCACATAATATACTTGCTATTACATGGGTATGATAAAAAGTTTCAATGGCTCAGAAATCTACTAAAAGATAATAACTGGAAGCAAAGAAACATCACTTAAGTGTAAATATATTAAAGATACTTCTGTTAAGGAGAGTTTCAGGGTTGGTCCAATTCCTTTCCACTCATCATACACTCAAGAAGATTTCTTTTTAATTTCACCTGAAAGGGATCATTCCTATTCATAGGAATTGTGCAGAAAAAAAGTGGCTCTTTATTAATTGAAATGCAATGAAATTTTCTTGTTTTGTTCTACTATCATCATTATGTATTAAACCCAAACACATCAAATGACTTAGAACAAAATTAAGTTGACACATATGGTTCAATGACTCTTGATTTTTCTGCATTAGAAATTTCTATTTTCTACAACAATGCATAAATTCCACTGCAATTTACTTCTCTGTATTACAATCCTACCGGAGTTCTAAAACTTTCTTTGTGATTATTCAAGAACATATCTAGAGCACAGACAGGTGTGTCATCATTGGGATGACCACTTTATTTTCTACATACTATGAAAATCAGTGCTTAATCAATGTTTCATAGAAATTTGTGAAAGATAATCTAGTTTTGAAGGACATTCCCAAATATGGCAAATCTTGAAATGTTTATTTTCATTGTTTTCAATTTTTCCCTCTAGAAATGTTTATTCATATCCTTTGGCCATTTATCTATTGAGGAATGTCTTTATGCTTGCGTCTTTATATTTGTGTGTGTGTGTTCTCTACATATCTTGACAATCAGACCCTTTGGAGTATTTAGTGCAAAAACTTTGTTTTTTTTTTTTCCCTTAATTGACCATGTCCCTTCTTCTGCTTGTGTTGATTTATTGAATACTAAAGCTTTTCAATTTCATATAATCAAAAAAAAAAATAGCTAATGTTTTGTGAATGCCTTTATCCCTTGTCTGTTTAAGAATTCTCATACTATCCATGGCTGTGAAATGAGTCATGACTGTCAAAGGGACCTAATCTGATTCTTTTCTTCTCTTTCCTTTTCTATGGCATGATCTATTATAGTCATGTCAC
Organism: Pseudochirops cupreus; assembly: GCA_028627135.1. Classification (NCBI taxonomy): domain Eukaryota; kingdom Metazoa; phylum Chordata; class Mammalia; order Diprotodontia; family Pseudocheiridae; genus Pseudochirops; species Pseudochirops cupreus. The sequence continues at coordinate 5,022 of JAQQSU010000324.1, read as the reverse complement.
ATATCCCCTTTCAGAGTCTTATGGCATATGGTGGGTGATACGGCTGTAAGCCTAATATATGGCAAACTGCTTTCCAGTATAAACCTTTTCTTTTCAAATCTTTCATTTGTAAATACTCCGTGGAGCTCTAGAAGCACAGAACATAGAGAACCTTACATGACAATTCGTTGACTAATTTCTATATCCCTATTAACGTGAACAATATTGTCTGATGATTTTACTCTTTACATGTTAATGTAGTGCATGCTGCAGATCACTACTGACTAGGAGTTGTTATGTTTGCTATTTCAAGTAAATTCTTAGGAAAAAAAACTCACGCAGACTAGTCATGTAAAGAAACAATAACTTGTTCCACCTCAAGGCAGGGCTGCAGGATTATCCCTTCATTTCTATGTGTTGTCACATACAATAAGGGCCAGGTGTTGAGTTCAAGTCCTCCCTTCCATGTCGGGCATGGCTCTTGACCTAATGGGCACTGGGGAAAGAAGAGTCTTGTTTAATTTCCATCCTATGGCATCCAAGGCGGATGATCATATGACTCACTGACTTCCTTGGAAGATGGAAAAAGACAACTACAGGGATTCACCTCCCTGTGGTTGGAGGATAAACCCTCTTTAGGAACACTGTAGATATTAATAGAAGCTTCGATTTTGACAACGAGATACTGGAGCAATGGAATCTCCATTGCAATCTTTGCCTCTGCCCACACTCCACACTTGGCTCACGGCCTCTCTGGCCCTGTTTATACACCATAAGAAGACTTATTTCCCTATGCATTGGCTGAACCTATTGACCTAAGCTCAGCCTAACTACTGCTCCTTATATTCAAGTGAGGGGAAGAGAAACTCCTCACATTTGTTAGCAATGTAGAATAGCTTCAAGAGCTAAAAGTACAACTGCTACTTCTTGAAGCAGAATTCCCTTGGACATCATTAAAACCAATTATTACAAAGCAGAGTGTAAAGGAGGTACAGTCCTATATATAGGATTTCCATTTACTGAACCACGAATGAATGAATTAAAGGGAGTTCATTATTATGAGAGAGACAACACGGTATTACACATAAGGCACTGATTTTGTAGTGAGGAAAACCTGATTTCAAATGCTACCTCAGATATTTACTGACTGCGTGAACCTGCAGAAGTTATTTAACTACTCTAGGACTTGGTTTCTTTATCAGGAAAATAAAAGAACTGGATTCAATTGCCTTAAATGTCGCTTATACTTCTAAATCTATTGCCCTATTATTTTATCTCTAAATAAATATATTTCATTTTTTTTGTTTCATATGTTCTTCTAAAGCTACCTAGCTGATCGTAGTACTGGGAGTGGTGGTACTGGTAGTGGTGGTGGTGGTAGTAATGGGTGTAGGTATGAGAAAGGGAATGAGGGAGGAAGCTGGGATTTCATTTCAACAAAATGGACTCAGTGAAAACACAGCACCAATGAATTGTCTTCACAACAAGAATTATTAATGTAGGTAATTTATAATTGGTGCTGAGTGTTGATAAAAATGATATTAGCAATTATAAAAAAAGATGCTAATTACATTTCCCAATATTTTATACTCAAGGATGTGGATTTCATAGGGACCAGTATCTGAAAGAGTAGGCAATCAGTGTGAAGTTAAGAAGGTAACTCAAAGTTTATTATTATAACCAGTGAAAACTGGTTTGATTGGCATAGCTCTACATTTAGAGCTAGTAGGCAAGTGTGCCAAGGATAATAAAGCTAGAGACTGGGCCTTCACCCTTTTTTCTCTGCTTCCTAGAATCATGCCATTAGGATTAAGTTTCCCACCTCTCTGCCCCTCATTACTTACTCCTTGTCAGGCAATTTAAAAAATACCTTCATTTTCCTGGTACTATAGATAACAAGGCAATCTTGCGTTAGTATAACGCAGGCCCTTTTGTCTCAAACTCTTCACAAGTTTAAACCATGAGAGTTCTATACTTTTAATCAGAGAAAGACTACCTCCCTTTTCCAACTGTGTGTTACCCATTGTGGGCATGGAGGTCTCACACTGATACTCTTCCCTCTCAGCAACTCCCCTCTCACCTTGCAATAGCTATGCTCCTCCTACCTTTGTGAGTAGTAATAAAATTTGTTAATCTATCTCTGTGTGGGCTGTCACTTTTCATCTGCATTCCTTTGTGCTATACTTATTCAGTGAAGTCTTATAAGGAAATTAAAGCAACGTGTGAATGTGTATTTGTGTGTATGTATTTGTGTTCTTTTCCAAGAATAACTTGTTCATATCTTTGATCATTTATTCACATTTTTGCTCCTATATATTGAGAAGTTTCCTATATATCTTGAATGCTGGATTATTATCAGAAATATTTGATGCAAAGATTTTCTCCTAATACCTTTCTAATCTTAGTTGTATAGATTATTTTTCATGTAAAATATGTATAATCATATACATATATATATGCAGATAGACATAGACATAGATATGTATATTTGGAGGAAAGATGTTATATGCTCTTATCCCAAACCAAGTTTAGAAACTGGGAAAAGACATTAAATATAGGTAAGCTTTCCTTGTACTTGACTTCTACTAAGCATTTTGAGAAGCTTTCATTAAGCTTCTACTTGTATCTCAGGCACTGTGCTAGGTGCCAGAGATACAATGACATCAATGAAACCTCTCTTGTCTATAAGGAGATTACATTCAATTTGAAGGACAGTAGGACTTTCCCCTTTGGGACATTGAACTCTGATTTCTTTATTCTCCATAAGACACATGTAGATCATAGCTATGAAGAATGTTTCAAAGGCAAACTCCAATAGTCTATTATATTTTTAAATTATTTCCATTTAATAAGTGCTTCCAGTAAGATTTATACCAGGAATGCAGGGCTAGTTCCAAATGAGGAAAATTATCGGCACAATTGGCTATGTCCATAATAAAAGTCATAACTATCTCAATAAATGTAGGAAAAGGTTTTGACAAAATGAAGTACTCATTCCAATTAAAAACACTAGAAAGCAAAGTAATAAATGGACCTATCCTTAAAATAAGTAGTATCTATCTAAAACCACTAGCAAGCAATATCTGTAATGATAGGAAGTTAGAAGCCTTCCCAATAAGATCAGGTGTAAAACAAGGATGCCCATTATCACCATTATTATTCAATATTGTTCTAGAAATGCTAGCTGTCGTCATAAAAAAAAGAAAAGAAATTGAAGAAATTACAATAGGCAATGAGAAAACAAAATTATCACTCTTTGCAGATGATATGATGGTATACTTGGAGACTCCTAGAGAATTAACTAAAAAACTAGTTAAATCAATTAACAACTTTAGTAGGAGAATATAAAATAGACCCACATAAATTATCAGCATTCCTACATTTTATGAACAAAGTCTAGCAAAAGAGACAGAAAAAGAAATTATATTCAAAATAACTCTACACAATATAAAATACATGGGGTTCTCCCTGCCAACATAAACCTGGGTTTTATATGAACACAATTAAGAAACACTTTTCACATAAATAATTAGAAACCTAAATAATTAGAAAAACCTAAATAATTAGAAAAATATTAATTGCTTATGGGTAGACCAAGTCAATGTAACAAAAATGACAATTCTCCCTAAATTAATTTACTTATTCAATGCCATACTAGACTACCAAAATTTGTTTTATAGAGTCAAAAAATAATAACAAAATTCATCTAGAAGAACAAAAAGTCAAGAATACCAAGAAAAACAACAGAATTTTTTTTTAAAGAAGCTTCAACCATATCAGATCTTAAACTCTGTTAGAAAGTAGTAATCATCAAAACAATCTAGTACTGACTAATCAGTAGAGTGGTGGATCAGTGGAACAGATTAGGTATTTGATAAGCAGTAGTAAATGACCATAGCAAGCTTGTTTTTAATAAGCTTAGGGATCCAAGATTTTGGAATGAAAACTCACAATTTGACAAAAACCACTGGGAAAACTAGAAAATAGTTTGGCAGCAACTAGGTATAGACCAATATCTGAAATTGTATACTAAAATAAATTCAAAATGAGCACATGATTTAGAGATAAAGGGTGAAACAAAAAAAAACTGTGGAGTTTGGAATAATTTTCATGACAGATTTTTGGATAAGGGATGAATTTGTTATTCAACAAGTGATATAGAGCATTATAGGATGCGAAATGGATAATTTTAATTAAATTAAATTTTAAAAACAAAGTTTTTCACAAATAAAATCAAAGCAGCCAAGATTAGAATGAAAGCAGGAAATGTGGGCAGGGGCTGGAGGGGAGTGTACTTATAGCAAATTTGTCTGATAAAGGCCTAATTTCTCAACTATATAGAGAACTCAGTCAAATTTCTGAGATACAAATCATTTATCAATTGATAAATAGTCAAAGAATATGAACAGGTAGTTTTCAGTTAAGAATTCAAAGTTCTCTACATTCATATGAAGAAAGGACCTAAATCACTATTGATTAGAAAAATGCAAATTAAAACAACTCTGAGGTTCCCCTTCACAGTTATAAAATTGGCTAACATGACAGAAGAGGAAAATGACAAATGTTGGAGAGGATGTAAGAAAATTGGAACACTAATGCATTGTTCATAGAGTTGTGAACTGATTCAACCATTCTAAAAGCAATTTTGAACTATGGCCAAAAGACTATAAAACAGTGATACCCTTTCATCTAGCAATAGTCCTAATAGGTTTGTACTCCAAAGAGATTTTTTTTTTAAAGTAAAAGGACTAATATTTCAAAAAAATTTTTGTAGGAACTCTTTCTATGGTGGCAAAGAATCGGAAATTGAGAGAATAACAATCAACTGAAGAATGGCTGCCCAAATTGTGCTATATGATTGTGATGCAATACTATTGTACTATAACAAATGGCAGGCAAGATACTGTCAGAAAACCTAGAAAGACTTACATGAACTAGTGCAAAATGAAGTAAGAAGAACATTGTACACAGTGATATACTGTAAATGACTTAGTGATTCTGAGCAATACAATGATCTAAGATAATTCCAAAGGACTAATGACA
>JAQQSU010003239.1:0-14423 GCA_028627135.1 Pseudochirops cupreus | reverse complement strand
TTCCTCCCATTCCAGGCTTTGATCCTTTTTATCCCCCAAGAAGGAATCTAGAGTTTGAATGCTGTTCTTACTTTGCTTCCTTTGCCTGCTCATGTTGCCAGTAAATTACTTGATTTTCTAGCTCCGTGGAACTCTGCTTCCAGTGGGGACAGGTCAGTGGTTTTTCCAATGAGATATTTCACATTGCCTTCTATTTTTTCATTTGTTTGGATCTGTTTTATAGTATCTTGATTTCTCATAAAGTCATTGGCTTCCAATTGCTCCAATCTGATTTTGAAGGAGTTATGCTCTTCACTGAGCTTTTGAAATTCCTTTTCCATCTGGCAAATTCAGCTTTTTAAGGCATTCTTCTCCTCATTGGCTTTTCAGGCCTCTTTTGCCATTTGAGTTAGTCTATCTTTTCTTGCTTTTTTTTTTTTTGGAGGGGGGAAAGTAGGGCAATTGGGGTTAAGTGACTTGCCCAATGTCACATGGCTGGTTTTTGTGTTAAGTGTCTGACAGATTTGAACTCTGGTACTCCTGAGTCCAGGGCTGGTGCTCTATCCACTTCACCACCTAGCCACCCTAGAGGTAGTCTACTTTTTAAGGTGTTATTTTCTTCAGTGTATTTTTGGGTCTCCTTTAGTAGGTTGTTGACTTGCTTTTCCTGATTTTTTTGCATCTTTCTCATTTCTCTTTCCAATTTTTCATCCACTTCTCTTACTTGGTTTTCAAAATCCTTCTTGAGCTCCTCCATGGCCTGTAAGCAGTTCATATTTTTCTTGGAGGCTTTTGATGCAGGAGTTCTGACTTTGCTGTCTTCCTCTCATTCAATGTCTTGATCCTTTTTGTCTCCCAGAAAGGATTCTATGGTCTGTTTGTGCTTCCTCTGGTTGCTCATATTGCCAGCCATTTACTTGACATTTGAGCTCTTTGCCGTGGTAGATCTCTGCTTCCACAATGGAGAGAGCTTTGTCCCAAATTGCTGGGGTTTTCACAGCTGCTGGAGCTATTAGGAGGGCTCTGTCTCTACAGCCCCTACAAGCTCTGGATCCCTGATCACACACCCCAGGACCACCACCAAAGACCGAGATCCAGATCCAAGCAGGTTAAAGCGAGAATGATTATCCTCTGAATGGTCTCTTGGTTGCCCTGCAATCTGCAGGCCAGGAACTTCTGAGGCAGCCACACAGTGCAGCCGCTGTGCCTTCACCTGCTTCTCACCCCAGGGGCAGGAGCCAGACTGTGCTCTTCTGTCTACCCCTGTTCCAACAGAGTTCTACACTGACCTTTTACTTTGGGGTTTATGGGTTGAGAAGTCTGGAAGCTGCCACAGCTGCTGGTTATTCACTCTCCTGAAGTCTGCTGTGGTCCCCACTAGTTGGGGCCACCCTGGGGCTGGAATCTCATGGCTCCTGTGGGACTACGTTCAGCTCCAGCTGCGATAGACCTTTCCTCTTGGCCTGCCAGGCTGTCTTCAGTGGAAAATTTGTTTCTCTCTGTCACTTTGTGGGTTCTGTAGCTTTAGAATTTGTTTAGAGTCATTTTTTTTACAGGTATTGGAATTGTTTGGAGCTGGAACCCATGCCAAGTTTGTGCTTCTATCCACTTTTAATATTTTAAACACCATCCTCTTTCTTCCTCCTCATTCCCCAACTCTTTTCTTTTCCAGGCTAAACACCACATGGTTAGTTTCCCCTCATCATCTTGTTGATCCACCTCTCGACCAGGTCTCACTTAAAAACATTCATCCTAATATTTGGCACCAGGACCTACTCACAATATTGCACATATGATGTAATCCATGAAGAATGAAGTAGTCTTATCATCCCCTTTACTGTGATCTCCTAAGGAATGGCTACTATAGGTTCATCTAAGGAAATGTGTGGCCAACCACTCATAGGACAATGACATGGGTTGAATTCCATCAATGGGGATGATGGCTGGAATGAAAGCAGCATGATGTAGTCATGGCTGGGAATACAGATAAGAGAACTGAAGTTGGAGTTAGGAAGAACTGCCCCATGCCTCAGTTATCTCATCTCTAGGAGTAGGATAACAATAGCACCTATTTCGTTGAGTTATTGTGTGGATCAAATGACATCAAGTATATAAAGTGCTTTGTAAACCTTAAAGTGCTATGTAAATGTGAGTGATTATTAGGAGTGCTTTCCTTTAGACATTGTTTCACAATTGTAAAACATGTTCACATATTATATCAGATTAATGTTGCCTGAGATCGCATTAGTTTCTTGGCTGCCATGATTCATGTTGAGCTTGTAGTCCACTAAAATCATCAGATCTTTTTTCCCTCACAAAGTACTTTCTAGCCATGTCTTTTCTAGTTTATCTTCATACATGTGACTCTTTGGTTCATCTTTTTGTAGATTTAGCCAGGGAGTCTCCTGGCATAATAGGCTTTTGACTACAGTAATAATAAGAATTAACTCTGATACAGTTCTTTAAGATTTGTAAAGCACTTTACATATATATATATATATGTGTGTGTGTGTGTGTGTGTATGTATGTGTATATATATATATATATATATGTAGATATGTAGATATGTAGATTTATATAGATATTCTCTCATTTGGTCTCCCTAATTACCATCTGCAAAGATGGGATAAAAAATACAAACATAAAATCACAGAATTTGAGAGTTGGAAGGGACCTCAACAATGATCCATTCCAACTTGTTCACAAAATGAATATCCAGAATAACATACCCAACAAGTGTTTGTCCATTCTCTGCTTAAAGACATCCAGGAATGAAGAACACTCTATTCCCCAAGGCAGCCCCATTTCACCTTGGGACAGCTTTGCTTGCTAAGAAGTTCTTCCTGACATCAAATTGAAATTGGTTTCTTTGCAACTTCTATCCCATTGCTTCTGGTTCTGCCTTTTGGGGTCAATCAGAGAGAGTCAAATGGACACTCTCTAGCTTATCAATGTCTTTCTTAAACTATGATATTCAGAATAGAAACTATACTTCACATGAAGTCTGATGAGAACAGAGTACAGTGAGACTATCATACCCCTTTGTCTGGAAGCAATACATCCCTTAATGTAGCCAAAGACAGAATTAATGTTTTTTTGGTAGCCATATCACATTGTGCACTCATATGACTATTAAAACCTCTATGACTTTTTTAGACAGATGGCTAACTACGCTCTCCCATCTTGTACTGGAGAAATTGATTTCTTGTACCCAAGTGTGAGACTTGACATTTGTCCCTACTGAATTTCGTCTTATTAGATTCAGTCCAATATTCCTGCCTATCAAGGCTTTTCTGCATTCTTTCATAATCTCCCAATGTGTTAGTAATTCCTCCTAGCTTTGTATCATCTGCAAATTGAATGAGCATTCCATTAACCCCTTTATTCAAATCACTGATAAAAAAAACTAAACAGCACAGGAACAAGTGGGTTTGCTAAGAGGTTCAGATGATATAATGAATGAAGCATGTTCTACATACTTTTAAGCATTATATACATGTCAGTTACTATTGTTATCTAAACAGGGGGCTCTCTTTCCTGCCTATATATAAAGAAGATGAGGAGAGCAGAATTTGACTCAAATCAATTCAACCTAATTCAGTTCAACTAAATAAGCATATATTAAATGCTTTCTATGTGTAAAACATCAATGTGTACAATGAACTGGGGCTAGACAGAGCAGATAAATGAATAAACAATCTTCGTTTTCAAGGAGCTTAAATTGACTGCAAAATGTCTTCATTTTATATGATTGCAAGGGAGAGACTTGAAGATGCCTAGTTTTTCTGTCTTTGGGCTGAATTAGGCAATGGGTGAACATATCTGGGCTTAGCAACTTAACTTCTTGGCTAGAGTGATGAATGGGTTTCAGCAAAACAGGATTTCCTCATGGAAATTCCATACGCACATACATTCCATGTTTAAAACCACGCACAAATAGGTACACAGATACTCAACCCTGCTCCCCCCCAACTCGAAAGGGTGTGTTTACTACACTGTTGCTTGATCATATATATTAAGTAAATCCTGAGGAACATCTTCTGGGCTCTGGCTTGCTATTCCCTTTGGGATGTTATTATAAGCATTGCTTTCCCAGTCATTGAAATGCATAGCAGGAAGCCATCCTTGGCAGTCTGTGTCACTTTTTAAAAATCATTCAACTACATAATGACTTTTATAGATATTCGTTTTGAAATGGAAAACTTTGGCCCCACAGTCTAATTGGAAAAAAAATGTTCATTGATTCCAGCATCAGTTTCTTTTGTGAACTAATGATTTCATTTCATCACACAAAATGTTTTTTTTTTCCCCAGGGAGAACAAAAGGTCAGCTTGAATTGATTTTGTGATTCTAATTCCTCCTTGATTATTTTTAACGTAAAAGAAGATATTAAATACATTTGTTTCCTATGGGAAGGAATTGGGAGACACATTCTGTTGGTTTTTTTTGGGAGGTGCAGAGAGCAGAAGATTTAGACCTGGAAGGGATATTGGAGTCATCCATATCCTTGATGCCTTTTATTTTACACCTCTAGGTGAAGGCCATTTGATACATTCACTTCTTTCTAAAATAGAAGAAAATGAGTTCCAGGGAGGTTAAGTAACTTCCATGAGTTAAAAAAAACATAAGCATTTATTTAGTGTCCACTATGTGCCAAGCACCATTCTTGCTTGACCAATGTGGCACAGCTAGCAAGTATCTGAGTCTGGATATGAACTCAAGTCACCCAACTCCAAATCCAATGGTTTTGGCACCAAACTGTAATTCTTCCTTCCTTCCTTCCTTCCTTCCTTCCTTCCTTCCTTCCTTCCTTCCTTCCTTCCTCCATTCCTTCCTTCCTTCCTTCCTTCCTTCCTTCCTTCCTTCCTTCCTTCCTTCCTTCCTTTCTTCCTCTCAGTCTCTCTGACTCTTTCTGTCCATCAATCTGTCACTCTCTCCACTGGACTTAATTTTTGTTTGCAAAATTGCATTGTGAACAAATTGGAGAACTTTGAAAACTACTGACCCTGAGGTTGGACAGTTTCTGTTCATATACTTGTGAACTTTGAGTTCTTTAAAATGGCCACAACTCAGTATTGAGTCTGGAGTTCTCATTGTTTCAAAGAATCAGTTGTGAACTGAACGATCAGACAGAGGTCTGGAGAGCAGGGGCACTTTCTCTGTGCCCAACCAGTGTGTCTGGTTATCTTCTCTCTGACAAGTGGGAGGAGAGCAATGTCTCTGAGAAAAATGTGGCTAGGTTTCCCTATAAACATTTGCTGGTCCTCAGGAACTAACATCATCTTTTAAAGCAGCCCACGGTTTTGTGCCCCAGCTTAATATCTGGCAAGTCTGTGGTAGATTTGAATATTAAAATGATTTTACTTTTGGAATCCAAGACAAGAACTTTCCAGGGGTCTCTTTGGAATCTCTGTTTCCCAGTTTGCCATGAACCTTTCTGGCAGAGACATCCAGGTCACCAGCTACTGCCATTGTTAGATGTCAAGCTGCTGATTGAGAGCTTTCCAGAATAGTCTTCCGTAGGACATTACTCTAACGGCTAACCATTAGCAATGAAATAATGCCTCCTTGAGCTCTCCAGGAGGAGGAGGAAGAGAAAATAAAGTCTTGTCTTGGTTGCTTTATAGCCCCTCAAATCTTGGAAAAGAGATTCTGCTAGTAAAAGACTCCTTTGTTATGCACCCCTGTAAAGGACCATTTTGTCTCCTCTCTGTCTACTATGTCTCAGAATGGCTCTTGTTCAGAATGGTTGCCCTGTCGGCATTCCCTTCCCTTTGTTCTTGACTAAAAAATTGAGGTAAGAACAGGCAAAGGTTCAGGTACATTTTCTGGTGAGCAGTTTAGACATTTCAATAATTTCAGAGACTCACGAGAATTTTAGAATTAGAATCAATCTGTCTAAAGCACTTATTAAGTACCTGCTATATGACAGATAATTTGCTGGGCATGCAGTGTGTGTATGGGGGATTCCAATGTAAAAATGAATTTGCCCTTGTTCTCAAGAAAATTATATTCTCCTAGAAAGACGCGACAAATTCCCAGATAAGTAAATAGAGGAGATTGAGTCAAGAAACACATGCCAGATATGGTGTTAAGTACTGGAGATATAGAGAAAGGAAAAAAAAATATTAATAAAAAGAGAAAACAAGACCCTTGTGTGTGTGTAATATACACACACATATATATCCCATTACTGTGTATTCTATTTCGCATGTATGTATGCATGTCTGTGGAATATATAAAATAAAATGCATAAATAAAATTATATAAAAATAAAATTTATATAAGTAAATAGATAAAATAAAATATAAATATATATTATACATATATAATGATGGGAGTTCTAACCAGTAGGAAAATCAGGAAAAGTCTTTTAAAGAAAATCTTACTTTAAAAAACCTTTGAAGGGAGCTGAAGTTAGCCAAGAGATGGAGGTGAGGGATTTCTATCATAAGGTACTGCAAGTGCAAAGAAATGGTGGTGGGAGATAGACTTCTGGGTATGAGGAAAGCCAGTTTTGTTGGAGTAGAGTGTATGTGAAGGGGTACAATGTATAACCAACCTGGAAGGCTAGGCTGGAATAAGACAGGGAAGGACTTTAAGTATCAAATAGTGGAGTTCTCATTTTTCACTCTGGTCATTGGGAAGCCACTGAAACTTCATGGACAGAGGAATGATGTGACCAGTCATATACTTTTGGAATATCATTTTGAGGGATATGGGGAGGATGGATTGCAGAGGAGAGAGTCAGTCAGCTAGTCAACAAGTATTTATTAAGTTCTTATTATGTGTTAGGTATGATGCTAAAGGACTGGAATACAAAGGGGCCAAACATAGTTCTTGCTCTGTAGGAGCTTATATTCTAAAGGAGGGTGAAAGAAGCATTACAATATGGCAAATGAGAGAAGACATTGTGGTATGAGTGGGGAGTTGTTTCTCAAGATGTCATGAAGGTAGAGTTGACTAAGACTAGGCAATGCTTTGGATGTTAGGTTTGAGAAAGAGTGAAGAGTTGTGAGTCTGTTTGGGAACTTGGTTGACTGGAAGAATGACTGTACTCTTGACAGAAACTGAAAAGTAATAATATGCATGTGTTGGGGTGGGGGTCTTATGGGCAAATACTTACATATGACATGGCCTCAATGCCTTCTGCCATTCTGATTGCCTTCTGAAACTTAACTATATCCAAGAAGATTCATTTGACAAAGCGACAAAAGAGATATTTGTTTGGCATCTGTTATGTGCTAGGTTCTGAGGGAGATATAAGGATGAAAGCAACAATTTCCTCAAGGAGTTTGCATTCTAAAGAAGAGTAGAGTATGATTTCAGGGATGTAGTTAGTGGATGGCAGGGGAGGCATGAGATCCAGACAAAGCGATCTTGGAGAATCTGAAGAGGGAGACCCCTTTGGAGAGGAGGTAGGCCCATAGTTGGGGCATAAGGTAAGGTTGTTAAGAAATGCCATCTGAGTTGGGCTTTAAATAAAGATAAAGAAACATAAAAAACATTACAGGCATGGAGGGTGGCTTGTATGGATCCATGGAGCTCAGGCAATTTCTAGTAGTTCACCTGAGGGGGAATATGTGGCATCATATATGGCGACATCTCAGACATAGGAAAATGCTACGAATAAGGGATTGACTTACTGTTTTGTGATTGTCTAGACTTAAGGAAGTGATAGGTAAAATGTTTGTAATGCAGATTAAACTCAAAAGTGTACTGTGCATACATTCTCTCCACCCCCACCCCGAAAGCTGGTTGTTAAACATTTACCAGTATACCACATTCAGGATAACAGTACATCAAATATAGGACAGTCTCTGTTCACCTGACAGAAAGCATAAAACTGGGATAATTTGCACCAAACCTTAAACAATCAAAATAACTCTCCTCCCTTTTGTTATCACCACATTCCCAAGAATGTATATAGTGATCATGATTTACAATCTTCTTCTGAGGCTGAGCCACTCCCCCACCCCAGGAGAAAGCACTTGGTGTTTCTAGAGTAGCAACCCCTTTCCCTCAAATCTGCACAGTCCATATGACACACAGTACTAGTGAAAGGCAGTATCCTTCACAGTGTAGCTTTGTCCTTTGCTGCTCCTTGGTGCCACCTTGCATTTGGAAATGGAGCTCGGAATGGTCCAGGAGCTCATCCTCTGTGTAGGAGGTTTAACTCAGGATGTCCTTATCTTGTCCAAGAGTTTCTCCATCATTTCTCTACTCTAGACCTGCTTCTACTGGCTTGGATTCTTTCACCTCCAAGACTCATAGGAACATAGATTTAGAACTAGAGGGATCTTAAAGGTCATTGAGTCCAATGATCAATGTTTTATAAATGAGGAAACTGTAGCACAGAGAGATTGTGACTTACCCAGGGTCACACAGTTAGTAAGTTTCTGAGGCAAGATTTGCGCTCAGGCCTTCACACTTCTAAGTCCATGCATTCTACCCATGAAACTATTGAGGTAGTGGAGTACAGCAGTGGAGAGACCATTGGGCTGAGGGTCAGGAAGAGCTGAATTAAAATCCTGTCATGCATAGCTGTATGACCCTGGACAAGTCATTTAACCTATATCTGCTTCAATTTTGTCATGTATAAAATAGGCATATATGGGTTGTTTCGAGGATCAAATGAGATAATATTTACAAAGTGTTTAGCATATGCCAGGGATAGTAGGCACTTAATAAATACTTGCTTCCTTCCTATTCTGGGTTATACCAGAAGCTCCTTGCTATACCACCATTATCTCCATGTTCTCTGATGCACATACATTGCTGATGCATGGGCGTAGGGCTGTGTGTTTACAAAGGCTTCCCTCCGGAGTACTGGAGTTGGTTTTGCTCCAACAGTTTCTCTCGGGCTATATTAGGCATGGATTTCTCTCTGATTCTCTCTCCACCGGTGTAGTTCAGGTATTAACTTGATCAGCAATGAGGTGCTTGGTAATAAGCTAACTCAATGATATCCAGTAGAGAGCAACCTCTCTGGGAGCAGAGATTCTTCCTTTCTTTTCTTTTCATATTGCTAGTGCCTGCCACAGAACATGGCACACAGTAGCTGCCTATTAAGTATTTGTTGTATTGTATTAATCAGGTGAGTTCACATGGTATCAAGGAAACTCCATCAATGCCAGAATCTGGTGCCAAATGAGGCATCTATGGGGATGTTTATTTACACCGTATATGGGAAGCAGCTTGTAACATGATAGTTATAATACTATAATATTTTAATATATTTAAAATATAATACTATAATATAATTATTACGATACTATCATAAAGGGGTCTTGGAGCAAGAGTTGAAAGTGGATGTAGAGGTTTGAAGACCCAAATCCTTCAGAGAGATGACGCAGAGAAACAAAGTGACTTTCCCTAGATTGCACAGGTGGTCTTAAGTCACAGAGCCAATGATTTCAACTCAGGTCCTATGGCTGTAAGACCATCTTGTTGGCCATTGTATCACATCGCTTCTCTGGCTCTCATTCTTTAACCTTGTAAATCAGGATAGTGTTAGCTAACCTAGACTAGGCTGTTCCTTGGCGCTTCCTCCACATGTAGACAGAGGAGCCATCTTTGCAGTATTTGTAAACTGCCCCACCCTGCACCCCGGTACCTGGCATGTAGTACAAGGCACATAGTAGGGACTTAATCAACACTTATTGAACGGTAAGAATTTTAGGTACCTGTCTGATGGGGAAGTGGTTTCTTTGCCCCCCTTTTTCCTTTTTGGGAAGTCAACATTTTTGCATCTCTCCAGAAAACTGACGGCTTTGTGAAGTTGACTCGCATCTTAATTTTCATAGTATCTCTAACAGGACCTAAACTAGTATATTGCCTTGTACATATTATTAGGTGCTCTGTGAATGCCCAGTGAAGGAGTTAATGTTTAACGAAAAGTAAAAGCAGCAAGAATCCTAAATCAATTGAATCCTCTCTTACATTCGAGGTCTCAATGCTTTTTTCTTTCCTTATAGTTTATAATGTTTTATAATGTGTTTATAATTTCTTTCTTTAGAGTTTATAATGTGTTTCTTTTTCTTTTCTTATTGTATATTTGTTTTTCTACCATATTTCACAGCATAATTGTCACCACTGCATAATTGTAGTGCCCTGATTTTTCAGTCCAAAAATTGCTCTAAAGTTTTTCATCATGAAATTGTTGTATGGTATAATTCTGTTCATCATGTTGTAAACAGAACAGCAACGTGTTTACCAGTGGCATATGGATACACATTTGTCTCTTATGCATTGTGAGCCCAGAGACTAGAATTCTCAGTGCAAGCTCATTGTGAGTATCCACCTTTAATGTATCTTCACAACTATTATGTGCATCCTAATCTTACACCAAAGACAGTTCAGTGATAAATGACTTTGAAGTATTACTGGCACAATGTTTTTTAAGCTTCACATAATGGTTGTATCCCACTTTTTTGCAAAAATTTTCTTTTGACAAAATCTGCTATGATTATGCGGTGAAATACAATATTTAAATTTAAAATAAATTAATAAAATTAAAAAAATTTTCTAGGTTAATCTTCGGGAAACTTAGGTTCCATTCTAGCTCTCTGACTAGTTTCATGACTTGGGGCAAGCAATTAGCTACTCTTGGCCTCTAGGCAGCTTATGTTGACAATAAGGGTTTAGGACTTGATGGTCCTCCATGTGCAGGTCTGACACTATGGTTCTAGGTCAGGGGTGGTGAACCTGCAGCCTCGAGGTCACATGTGGCCCTCTATGCCTTCAAGTACAGAACTTGCGATTCAATCAAAGGGCTGCACTTAAGGACCTAGAGGGCCACATGCGACCCTGAGACCACAGGTTCCCTACCCCTCTTCTAGATCTTGGAAGCAGCTGCCTTGTATTTCTACTCATGGGATTAGCCCCAAGTATCATCTCATATACTTAAGTCCTAATTGTGCAATGCTTCATTGGTAGCATGGCAGAGATATATAAAGAGATGGACAGAAACCCTTTCTGATACTCATTATGGGAACAAGGTAAGTGGTGAGGTTCTGGATGTCCAGAGTGTGGACGTCCAGAATTTGAGAGCAGAAACCATCCTTTTAGGTGTCATAGGTAGGCTGCCATTTTCCCTCTCAGATTAGAGTAGAATGAAAATTATTAAATCAAAGCATTGGTGAAGATGTTTCTAAGTACCACATGCCTTGTTAAGTAAGTATGGGGGATTCAAAGACAAAAGCAAAACAGCCTCTGCCCTCAGGAAGCTTACATTCTAATGTGTAAAGACTACACATAAAAAGCTAATAAGAGGGGATGGGAGGGAAGGTACTTGAGATGGAGACATGATGAAGTCCAGAGGCAGAAAAGATGAGATGGCTGCCTTAGGCTCTGGTTTTTTTTTTTTTTAACTTTTTGGAGGGGGGAAAGGTAGAGCAATTGGGGTTAAGTGACTTGCCCAAGGTCACATGGCTAGTTTTTGTATTACGTGTCTGTGGTCAGATTTGTACTCCCATCCTCTTGAGTCCAGGGCCAGTGTTCTATTCACTGCATCACCTAGCTGCCCCATAAACTTAGTTGATAAAGCAGTGGCAGAGTTTGAGAAGATTGACTCTATTTTTTTTTTTTGCTTTTTTGGGCTCCCTTCTTAAAAAGAAGATCTGTGTCGTCTGCCATCTGCCTTACTCCCTCTCCAATCAGAGGAAGGGAGAAATCCCAAGGGCAGGGGATAACTGAGAAGGTATGAGTTTCAGAATTGATATGGTCCTACAGAATGACAAGCTTCTAGATTGAGTACATCTTCATTTTATAGTGGAGGGAACTGAGGCCAACAGAAGTTAAGTGGCTTGCCCAGGGTCATACAACAAGTAAGTATCTGATGGCAGATTTGAACTAAGGTCTTTCTGACTTCAGACCCAGGGCTCTATCCACTGTACCACCTAACAAGACATGAGCTTGAATTTTATCCCTAACAATGATTACTTATATGACTTTGAGTAAATAATTTCATCTTTTTGGGCCTTAGATTCATAATCTATAAAATTAGAGGATTGGACTACAGGGTCTCTGAGGTTTCTTCCAGCTCTAAGTCTATGATTCCATGACTCTTCTCCCTTGGTTCAAAGGCCTATGGAAAGTTGTGTAGTATTATCACCACCACCACCATCTTCATATCATGAATTCAGGGATGGGAGTTACCATAGAGATGATCAAGTTTAATCCCTCCTTTCAGATGGGATCCTGAGGCAGACAGGTGAAATTATTTGCCTAAGGTCACATAAAAAGCTAGTTAGTGTCAGAGGTGGCATATGAATGCATGTCTTCTCAACCCCAAATGCAGCAAGTTATCTCATCATCAGGGATTCATTAGTCTCTTCTCATTGTTCCTTATCTCTCCTCAAAAGAAAGATAGAAAGAAAGGGAGAGAGAGAAAGAGAGGGAGAGAGAGAGAGAGAGAGAGAGAGAGAGAGAGAGAGAGAGGGAGGGAAGGAGGGAGGGAGGGAGGAAGGAAGGAAGGCAGGAGAGAAAGAAGGAAAAAATGCTGACTTTTGAAATTAGCTCCTTGGAAAATGCTTTTTCAGTAATGGCAAAACACTTAAGAATATTTCCTGAGCTTTTTAACCATTGAGTTAGAAGTATTGTACTTGACTTAGCATATGTGATGATTGTTTCCTTAAGGGGGCATTGTCCACAGTCACTTCTGTGCCAGATGGCATAAGTGCAACATTCAATATACATTTATAGAAATTAAACTATGTCCTGCCTGCAAGGGCCAAATAAAGAGTATAGTGACTATATTTCAAATGTTACCTCTGTCTGTACTATTCATTTACTTTCGCAAACTGGAGACAAGTTATTTACTTTTAGTCTCAATTTCTTCATTTTTAAAATGAGGGATTTGGACTACTTATCCTCTGACTTACAGCTAGAAATCTATACTCCTATGCACTTACCTGTATGACACTGGGCAAATTACTTCACTCTGACTGGCCTCAGTTTCCTCATTAGTAAAAGGAAAGAGTTGAATTAGATTGCTTATAGGGTCCCTTCCAGCTCTGAATCTATGCCTTAGAAATGTACTAATGGTTGGACTTTGGCCAATTTACAACTAACTTTGGGCATTTAACATCTCATCTGTAAACTGAGGTTGGATGAGATGATTTCTGAGGTCTCTTCCAGCATAAGATCTGGGATCCTGTGGCTGTATGAACCCTTTCAGAACCCTGAAGTTCCAGACCTTTTTCTTTTACCCAAATTCATCACCTCACTCGATTAACACACATTTCTTCAGCATCAACCACATGCCAGGTTCATATGGCAGCGTGATGTAAAGGACAGAAGTTTTCCTCTAAGCCAGGAAGTCTGACATATCCCGGCCAAATGACTTTGTGCAAGTCACAAACCCTCTAACAACCTATATTTCTCTTGGCAATAATGGTTTCCTTTTAAGCCATATCCAGGCATGATAAGTCATGTTGGACAGTCACATTTGAATTTCTGTGTTTTATTTTTCTTGAGGGGCAGCTAGGTGGCATCTAGTGCAAGGTGATCGGGGCCGGGAGTCAGGAAGATGCCTCTTACTGAGTTCAAATCCAGCCTTAGACACTTAGCTGTGTGACCCAGGGCAAGACACTTAACCCTGTTTGCCTCAATTTCCTCATCTGTAAAATGAATGGAAGAAGGAAATGACAAACTACTCCAGTATCTTTGCCAAGAAAACCCCAAAGGGGGTCACAAAGAGTCAGAAATGGCTGAAATGACTCAATAACAATTCTTCTCAAAGGAATAAGACTCGTTTAGTAGCCCAGGCTTTTAATATTAAGACAGTTGTGGTGTAATAGATAGAGAACTGGCCTTAGAATCAGGTTGGACCTGGGTTCAAGTCTTGCTTCTGATACATCCAGAATGTGTGACCTCAGACAACTGGAATCTGTCAGTACTCTGGGCAGCTCTTTAAGTCACAGAAGTGGGGAACCTGAGGTTTTGAGGCTTCATGTGGCCTCTCTAGGTCCTAAGTGTGGCCCTTTGACTGAATTCAAACTTTTGGGGATTTTTTCAAGAAGTGATTGGTGAATTCTTTCCAGTTCTATTTTGCCCTCTGGTTCTAAAGTATCAGGGCAATTTTCCAGTGGTTTTTTCAAGGAGATATTTCACATTGCCTTCTATTTTTTCATTCGTTTGGATCTGTTTAATGATATCTTGATTTCTCATAAAGTCATTTGCTTCCGTTTGCTCCACTCTAATTCTGAAGGAATTATTCTCCTCGGTGAGCTTTTGAGATTCTTTTTCTGTCTGGTAAATTCAACTTTTTAAGGCATTCTTCTCCTCATTGGCTTTTTGGGCCTCTTTTGCCATTTGAGTTAATCTATTTTTTAAGGTGTTATTTTGTTCAGTCAGGTTGTTGACTCTCTTTTCATGATTTTCTTGCATCATTCTCATTTCTCTTCCCAATTTTTCCTCCACTTCTCTTATTTGGTTTTCAA
>JAQQSU010003238.1:0-14423 GCA_028627135.1 Pseudochirops cupreus | reverse complement strand
TTTTTCTTCCACTTATCTTATTTGGTTTTCAAAGTCCTTCTTCAGCTCATCTCTAGCTTTAAGGCATTCTTCATGTTTATTGGAGGCCCCTGGAGGGGGAGCTCTGGCTGCACTCTCCTCCTCCCTCTCTTTGCCATGATCTTTCTTTTCCCCAAAGAAGGAATCTAGGGTTTGGTTGCTGTTCTTACTTTGCTTCTTATGCTTATTCTTACTCATGGTTGGTCAGTCCGTGATTTTTTTTTAATCTCTGTGGGGCTCTGCTTCCAGAAGGGAAAGCTCTGTCCCAAATCACTGGGGTCCCTGCCGGCTGCCGTAGCTCTCAGGAAGGCGCTGGGTCCCTTTCCTACTTACTTCCGGCTCACTGGATAATGAAGACTCCAGGACGGAGGCCCAAGATCGCGATCCGGATCCAGGCCGCTCCACGTGAGAGCACTGGCCTCTGAACGATCACTTAGTCCCCCTGCTGTCTATAGGCCGCGGGCACGGAAGCTGCAATGCAGAGGTGGGTGCAAAACCTCTGCCTTTCGCTTTCCAGCCCTGGAGGCCTTTCAGCCGGACCGCTTTTCTCCCCCTGATTTCACAATCCCCACTCCTAGTTCTGAATGCTGCTCGCAGCTGCCGCTAATCCAAGGCTCCTCGGCTCCTCCTGTCCAGCCACACCCAGGGCTCAGCCAGGGCTTCAGGCCAGGCTGGTTTCGGTTTGCAGTGCTGATATGGTTCCTCATAGCCGAGCTGACTTTAGTGGAAAGTATATTTGTGTGCGTTTTGGAGTTCTAGGATTAGAGTCATATTTTATGGGTATTTTGGGGTGGCTATGTGAGAGCTGCGATATGTTGCTGCTCCTACACCACCATCTTGGCTCCGCGCCCAGGCCCCGAACTTCTTGATAAAGAAAGGAAGGCTGATGCAGAGGCCAGCTGAGTACAGCCACAAGAATCTGGCCTATGACTTAGAGAGAGATGGACTGAACCACAAAGGAGAAAGGGCTGCTGACTGATGGTGGCAGAAAGAGGAGCTGAGAGTGGTGATAGGGAGCAAGAAATAGGCAAATGTGTCCTCCTGGTAAAGCATTCTGTGGTAATATGAAAGAAAAGCAACCAGCATGAGAGAGAACATGGCCAGAGATACAGTGAATTTTGAAAATCTAAGAAAAAAAAAAGATTTCAGATGAAGAATCCCAAGAAAGGCATCATGACAGTAGGTAGAAGGGAAGCCTTAGAGTTAGGAGGATCGGGGGCTCAAGCCCTCCCTCTGACCCATACTGACTGTGCACCCTAGGCAAGTCACATACTACTGAGAGGGGCCAGGTCAAATTCTACATCTGTGACTGGTAAAGGAAGGCTCAAAACTTCTCTGGGACAGGGAGTTTCCTATACGATTGAAAGCACAGCCTTCGGGAAGGGAGCATTAAACAGAGGGATTGTCACTTGATTAGAAGTTATAAGAAAGTTATAAGAAAGCAAATAAAGGAAAAATTTCCCATCTACTTTCAGGAGTGGAATTACAAATATCTGTTGGCCTCACTGAAGTTCAACTTTTTCCGGTCTTGTGTATTATTTCTATGAAAAAGTACGCCATAGAATTCACTGCTCTTACAAGTCAGACTCATACACATTTGGCTGCTTCTTTATAACAAAGACAACCAGAAAACTGAAAAGCAGCAGCTTTTACAAACTGAAATTGGTCAGCCTCTGCTGGTCTTCTGATGCTTCATTAAAAAGCCATCTTGGGTTCTCACAGGCTATGCCAACAGAACTTAAGCTCTAGTGGGTTCTCTTCAGCGGAGGCTTTGTTAGGATGGGCCCAGGGGTGGACCCTGTGACCCAAGGACAGCGCAGCTAAAGAGAATCTCATCAGCAGATAGCTGGCAACTTGGTGCTGAGATCCTGGCTCGGCACCCATGGATTGTGGAAAGGCTGTTATTAGCTTTAGGGCAAGGAATACCTACACTAATAAAATCATGGATCTTTCCAAGTATCAAAGTGTACTGATCAGATATTTAGCTATAGTTCAATTCCTGATTTGTAGAAAAATTATTTTCCAATCTGAAAAGAACTCAAATGAACCTACTGGGAAAAGATCATATTAATGTTTCAGTTATCTAAAAACTTCAACTATTTAAAACAGATACCCAAGTAACAGGAAAAAAAGAACTCTGAGAAGCCAAAATATCTGTCATAAAATGCATGCACAAAAGTTCATGTACTCTTCTTAAGGAAGTTCTTCAACTTTTCATTCAGAGATCATTAATTTTCACTTTCTACAGAATTCCAAAAAGTTTCATTATCTGGTTCCTCAGTTCAAATTATATTTTGTTGTTCAGTCATTTCAGTTATGTCTGACCCTTCATGATCCCATCTTGGGGTTTTCTTGGCAAGGATACTGAAGTGATTTGCCATTTCCTTCTCCAGTTCATTTTATAGATGAGGAAATTGAGGCAAACAAGGTTAAGTGACTTGTCCAGGGTCACAGAGCTAGTAAATGTCTGAGGCCAGATCTGAACTCAGGAAGATGAGTCTTCCTTACTCCAGGCCTGGCACTTTACCTACTGTGCCACTTATCTCTCCTCAAATCATGAAAAAGCAGCAAATTAAAGAGAACTGGGAGAAGACCAAAAGAGATGGGAACCGGGCCAGCAGTGAGAAGGAAAACCATGATAGTAACTGGGGGAGATAAGAAAACTACTAAAGCAAACCAAAGAACCCTACAAGCACAGCACCTTGGGGGAGAGAGGGAGAAAGGGGAAGGAGAGAAGGAGAGAAACAGTTATCTACTCCAATAAACCTCAATAGGCCTGAAAAGGCTCAATGTGAAATACACAGTATAACACTTGATACTCATAATGATCTTGAATCATCTAGACAAGATTAAAGGTTAAAAATTGTGTCCTGCAGCCTCTGTTTAATGAAGCAGAAAAGAATTTAGTATATTTTAATAAATATTCTATGATAAATGGTTAAAAAAAATAGGTTTTGATAACTAAAGAAGTTTTAGGTATCTGTAAAAGATACCTCTGTGGAACAGCTAAAATCCTTCACAAGGGGGACAATTATGCCAAAACTTTGAAAAAACTTTCTGAAAAGTCCAAAGAGAATAATATTTCATTGCCAGGCCTTGCCAGGTTAAATAAAATGAAAACTTTATACATGGAACTTAATTGGCAGCAGTATCATCTTCTGCAGTTTTAATTTGGACACATAATCATATTCATTTCAAATGACCAAAACAGGTCATGAATCTGGCAAAAGAAAAATGGATAGGGTTTGTGGAAAGGTCCCTTGGAAATTTAACATAAATAAATTTAACAGAGAAACAAACAAACACATACTTTGGTAAATAAACTTTTAAAAATTACCTTTTCGGTTTCTAATACTTTATTTTCAAATATGAAGGAGATGCAGTTTCTAACAACTTCCAGTCTTTGAGCACTGTTGAAGACTGTTGTCACCTTATCCATGATTGAAACTAGTAAAGAAAACAAACATCAGTCAATTACCTTTGGATGACACAAAGACAAAGAGAATGTTGCTTGAAGCCTTCTGACAGCCTAGTCCATTGTCATTTCCCACTGCACTATTCTATGGCACTTTTTAGGTTGTGGAGTCACTGGGCGAGTATCAGGGTAGCTCAGGATTGGTGCCATAGATCTCACATATTAGATCTCTATAGACTATTTGGCTCTTAGGCAAGGCAGTGATGTTAGACACTGATAAAATACATTCTTATAAGTCTGTTGTAAACTGAAAAGCCTTGAGAAAATTTAATTTCCAATTTTGCAAGAAGAGAAATCATGCAACAATCTATAAAATAAATTAAATGCTTCTAAATTTCCTAAACGAACTATGCTTCTAGGAAAATCTTTACATTTTGCTACTACTTTTAAACTTCAGATAATAAAATCTACTAGGTTAGGGCCATCTAACTGAGGGAAAGGGGTTGTCTGAAAAGTCATAGGTGAGGTTTTAAACTAATCATGGAAGGAAGGGAGAAACTTGCCTGTGTACATCTGTTAAATCAGATACGTGAGAGAATGGCATAAAGCTGTAGGAAAAATAGTGGTGAACATGTCAAGTAATTATCAGGGGACAATATACAAGGAACACAGATGACTACTAAATCTCCATTTTTTGTCCTAATTTCTCTTCTGAGCTACACGCTCATGATTCCAAGTGCCTAGGATAGTTCTACTTACATATCCCACTGGCATCCTAAACTCAAGATGTCCCAAAGCTTATTATCTTTACCTAAAATCTTGCTCCTTCTGATTTCACTCATTCTGTTTGTGGTACCAACATTCACCCAGTAGCTCAAGTTTGAAATTTTTTTTGGACAGGGTAATGTGTGATCCCTCTCTTACTCTCTTTCCCCTTTCTCTTTTTCTTTCTGTCTCCCCCTTACTCTCCTCTTTCTTTCATTCTTTCCCCCTCCCTTTCCCATCTCTTTCTGTATCTCTCCTCCTTCTCTGTTTTCCTCCCTCTCTCCCTTGATATTCAGTGAGTTATCAAGTTTTTCGTTTTTCACTTCTCCTGCACCTGTTCTCTCCCCTCTTCCATTCCTGCTACCCCAGTACAGTTTAACTTTAACATTCCCCAAAGGGATGATCATTTATCTAAAATATTACCACTTTCAGATACTAATATAGTGTTCTACGTATAGGTTTTTAGTAAATGTTTATTAAATTAATGACTCAAGGAAGAATTAACAATACTCATAGCTTAAGATGTCTATACACAGACTATGGCTAAGTGAACTAACTGAGCTTAATAAAAAGAGACTGCCCAGCTTCATAGTTAGTATTTGGTAGGGATGTGACTCGTGACTGGATGATAATAATGGAAGCGTGCTTATTTAAAAGAAACAGATCAGATGAAGGGCTATAGTAAAACATTAAATATGAAGAAGATATACTCTTTGTGGAGAAACCTATGAATCAGCCAAGGGATACAAAGTGGAAAGAAACTGGATGGGGATCAATAGAGGGAGGAACGGAAGGAACATTGTGAACTAATATATTAACCCCAATTAGCTGTTAGAGGACACTGACTGATAAGCTCCTGAAGCAAATCATAATAATAGCACAGAGACAATATAATAGCCAAACATAAGGGATTATGATTATTGGGATATCTGTTAGAATTCTTTGTCTTTGCAAAAGTAGAACAGTTGGTAACTTTCCTTGAGGATAGATAACTTCAGAAGTTAAGATGGCTTGGAGGGATCAGTAAGGGGAATTGCTATGCTGGACTTGATACTTTTTATCTCTTTCGTATGTAACTTGTATTTCCCTATTTATGTATATGTTCCCCTCCCCCCGTTCCCTATATTAGAATTTAGCTCCTTGAGAACAGGGACTGTTTTGGATTTTTCTTTCTTTATCCAGGGCTCAGTGCAGTGCCTGTGACATAATAAACTGCTTAATAAATCCACATCGCTTAACTGAATTCCAAACACTAGGTGAATATGACATTCTACTTCCCATCACAGGGATGTATGACCACTGTCTCTGAAATATTTGAAGGACTGTCCTATGAAGGACAGATTACACCTATTCAATTTAGCTCCAGAGATCAAAACTAGAGCCAACAGATAAAAGATGAAGGAGACAGATTCTGGTTTCACATGAAGAACTGAAATGAAACTGTAACAAACGGAAGAGGCTGCCAAATAGTGTGTTCACCACCTCTGGCTATACTCTAGGAGAGGCTGGATGACCCTCCCTCCCTAAAACAGAGATGATAGGCTTCTCCCTAAGTTTCTTCTTCTTCCAGACTTTCCTCTTTTTCTTTACAGGTCCAGTGGTCTTCAAATCTTCAGAGTCCTCCTTGACTTCCTCTCTCTTCCTCTCCATTACTCTCTTACTCTTACTCATTGGCTAGGAGTTACAAAGTCTTGCTGATTCTGTCTCTATGTCTTCTTTCACACTGTCCCCCTTCTCTTAACTCAAATGGCCATAGTTACAGTTCAATGCTTCTCTTGATATTACAGTAACCTCCTAACTTGTCCTCCTCTTTCCAGATTCTTCCCAATCCAATCCACTTTCTACAAGAGGACAGAATAATTTTCTAAGGGCACAGCTCTAACATGCCCCCAAAGTCTTCTGACCTTCCTTTTGCCTCTAGGATAAAATTCAAATTCTTTATCCTGGCATTGAAAGCCTCCTCAATTTGACCCCAACTTATCTTTCTAGACTTAATTTTCTTTCATGGACTCTACATTCTGGCCAAACTGGAAATGTTCCCCAAATTCAACATTCCAATTTCCAGCTCTTGGAGCACCTGATTTCCTTTCGAGTCCAGCTTAGGTGCTGGGAAGCCTTTTCTAATATTACAAATATCTGTCCTCAAATTAATTTTTGTTTACTTTTCTATGTATGTGCTGTACCTGTGCCACAGAACACAAACTCCTGTAGAACCTGAACAGCTTGGTTTGTGTTTGTATCTGCACCAGTCCTTCACGACGGTTAAGAGACCTGAATTCTAATGAAATAGAAATGGGCAAGACTATGTCACTCTGAAAACACAAAAGAAATGGAAAACTACACAAAGTATATCTTGTACACCAGATTTTTGGTGAGAAAATTTAATGGCTTGAAAAAAAAGCTAGAAAGGACCCCACTGACTGAGATTATATCAGGAATGTCACTTAAAAATGGATAGGATGTTGTCAAGAACAAAATTATGAAGATGAAAACCAATTTTGATGTGACAGAAAAGGGGGAAAGGATAAAAGAACAAATGTGAATAAACAGGAAATTCACTGACCAACTGTTTTTTTTTTGAGGGCCACTGGGGCTAAGTGACTTGCCCAAAGTCACATGGCTAGTAAGTGTGTCAGGTATCGGAGGTCAAATTTGAACTCAGGTCCTCCTGACTTCAGGGCCAGTGCTCTATTCACTGCACCACCTAGCCGCCCCAACCAACTTAGTTTTTTAAAAGACCTGCAGAAGATGAAAATAAGGATAGACAACTAAAGATGAACATCTTGTAAGAAAGTCATCACCAGTGCTAAAGCTTACAACACAGTGAAACCTGTTTTGATAAGAATGATAAAAATGGCATTTTTATTGAGGGAAAAAGCCATGTTGCAGTGAAGAGGCATATCAAAAACATGGGATAAGACTAATAATTGAAGTGTATTTAGTTATAATAATGGACAATAGCAAGGAGGCAGAATTATTCAATTCTCATTTTGCTATTGCTTTAAAATTTTTTTTAACATTTTGTTAATTTTTAAATTTTCAACTTTAATACAAAATAAGAAAAGAAAAAAAGCATTGCCATGTGCACAGAGGAACCTGAGAGAGGATTCAAAATATACAGCAATAAATTTCCATTTCATGTAAGCCTATATGATAAATATTGTGCATTGTTGAGTGCTGTCCATCTTGGCTTCCTTGTAAGTTTTTTTTCTGGTCTCTGCTGTGCACACACTTACTGACACATACATATACTTAGATATCTATAATCATACTCATGTGTAGACATATAAATTTATATGCATCTCTATAAGACCACACCATACTTATTTGTCCTCTGTTTCTCAGAAAGTGGATATCCTCTTCCTTCATAAGTCCAAGTCTTTCTATATTTTAACAAATTCACCAATGCGTCATTTCCTACATCACAGCAATATTCCAACCTTATATTGTGTCTAGTTGTTTTAAGTAATCTAAAACAATGTTGATGAATATGACTGACACATAGTGGAGTTTCCCTATTTTTCTTTTGATTAAATCTATTTTAACCTTAACTTTGTCCGAGATCATGATTACCACTCCTGCTTCTTGTTCCCTTTCAAATTCTACTCTTGATCTTTATTTTATGTTTGTGTGTATCTCTTATTTCCTATCCCTCCTGACTACTTCTCCATGCTACCTTGCCCTCCCATTACTTCGCCTACCCCCTCTCCAAGAATCCTTCCCTTGTCCTCCCATTCCCGTTAATTTCAACATCCTTCTATATATCCCCCTTTAACCTATTCCCTTACCTTTCCTTCTAAAGATCCCTTCCTTATCCTTTCCCCTTCCCTATCGCCTTAGTGTTTCATCTCTTTCTGAATTTAGAAGACTTTTATACTCCTCTAGATGTATATGTATTGTTCCTTCTTAAACCCATTCCTGATGAAAGTAGGTTTCCAGAACTAACAGCCCTCCTCCCCATCTAATTCCCCTGTGTTGGTTTTTCTCTCGCACCTTATTTGTATAATTACTTTCTCTAGCTATTCCTAAATGGTTACTTTAAAAAAGTCATATCATACTCATGTCTGTCCCAATCTTTCTTATGAACTACCTAATTACTAATAATAATCTTAAACATATGTTTTACCTTTTCTCATAAAAAAAGGTAAACAATTTGTCCTTACTGAGTCCCTGGTAATTAGTCTTTGGTACGTACCTTATAGTTCTCTTGGCTCTTGTATGTCAAATCTTCCATTAAGTTCAGCTGGTTTTTTTTTAAACAAAGTTCTGAAAGTTGGACAATTCATTAAATGTCCATTTTTTTTTTCATTCAGGATCATGGTTAGCTTTTCTGGGTATGATATTTTCAGTCAGAGGCCCAGTTCTTTTGCTCTTTGATATATAGTGTTCTAAGACCTGCAGTCTTTTAGAGTCACTACTGCTAGGTCTTTTGTGACTGTAATTGTGGCACTGCCATATATACATCATAATATTTTATCCCTGAGCTGGGGGTTTGGGAATTTGACTATAACATTCCTGTTGATTTTCCTTGTGGGTGTGTCCTCTTTCAGGTGGCAAATGGTAGATTTTTCTATTTCTATTTTCTAATGCTTCAGGACAAGATTCTTTAATTACTTCTTGTATTATTGTATCGAGTCTTTTTTTGATCATAGCTTTCAAGTAGTCTGATTATTCTTGTTTTCTCCTCTTGAGCTGTTCTCCAGATAAATTGTTTTTCTTATGAGATGTTTCACATTCTCTTATTTTTTCATTCTTCATATTTTATTTTATTATTTCTTGATCTCTTCAGACTTTGTTGACTTCCCCTTGTCTAATTCTGATTTTCAAGGAGTTGTTTTCTTCCTCAAGATTCTGGATCTCCTTTTCTAATTGGTTGGCTTTCTTTTCATAATCTTGTTTTTCTTGGATTATTCTTATTTTTTTATTTTTCCATTTTTTCCTCAATATCTCTCATTTGATTTTTGAAGTCTTTGATAAGCTCTTCTGTGAATTCTTTTTGGGCAGGTGACCATTTGACATTATCCTTTGGATTAGAAAAGGGTTTCTTTGCTTCAGTGTCCTCCTCTAAGGATGAACTCGGGTCTTTTTTTATTTGTTGCAGCTTATTTTCTGTAACCATCATTAGCCCTGGGGTATAAGGATGGCGCCTCTGGTCATAGGTCCTTCTTCAGTTCTCTCCTCTGACCTGGAACTGAAACCAAGACCTCTAGTCTCCAGCAAGTGCCCAGAGCCAGTGTAGTCCCTGCCGCTCTGCTTCTGCACTTATGAGGTATGTGCTGGCTTCTTCTTGGACTGCATCACTGCAGCATAGCTGGGCTGGTGTTCCTTCTCAGGAAGGTCCCCTCAATCTTCCCTGGCTCAGATGCCCAACTCTCCTCACTGTCCTAGGGGTAAAAAAGTTCCTGTGGCTGAGGATGAGGCAGCCTTCCCATCCAGCCAACCCCAGGGCTTGCTGCTTGTTATTTAATTGGAACTAGCCTGGAGGTGTTTATCCTTCACAGGAACCAAACCTCATTTTTCTTCAGATGTTCTCTGATTGCCCCAGGAGGACCTGATTATGCCTCTACTCTTATTTCTTTTTATCTCACTATGTTAGCCCTGAGGTGCTACTTTATCTCATTAATGGAGGGAAATCTGGAGAGCTTGGAATTTTCTGAACTACTCCACCAGCTTCCCAGAATCCTTCTGTTTTTTTCTAATAGGAAAGATCTTCAGATTGATAGTACATGTTGAAAAGAAATAGTAAATGAGGAATTGAAACCCCAGAAAAATGAGGAAACAGATTCACAGAAAATAGACTCCAAGTTAACAAAAATAAGCTGCTAATTAATATAGTTGCTGAGATGCTTTCAATGGCCTTTGAAAAATTACGGAGCTTAAAAAAGGTAATGAAGGATTATAAATGAGCAAATCTTAGAGTTTTAAAAATGAGGCAAGCATGGTCTAGAGAGATCCTTTGCAATTCCTGAACAAATGATTAAAGGTATAGTATGTGAGCACTGATAAAGGGAAATCATTAGGAGCCAGGATGGATTCATGAAAAACAAGTCATGCCGGTATTACCAGTGACCAGCCTTCTCTTTGTACTACAGTGACGAGTCAAGGACTATATCTGTTTCTTCTGATTCCCTAATCCAGGGTTCTTCCACTATACCAGGATTTCAGTTTCATTCATCTTCATTCTTAGGGGTTTTTTTTTCCTCCTTTGAAACTCTCAGTGAGCAGATGAAAACTAATTAACCTAAATCTTTAAAGATTAAAATCTGTTTCAGGTGGCACAGGCAATTCTACATGTCTATGAAATACCAACTGTGTACAATGAAGCATTTTCAATTTTTCATATGTAATGGAATAACAAGTAGGACGCAGGCTTTGCCAACTTTTATTTTCGCCTTACAAGAAGGACTGCTGGGGCTAGATTCTTGGATGCACGCGTGCAGCTCCCACTGAGTCCAGTGGGACCTTCCACATGAATCTGAGGAAAGAATTTGGCTTAAATTATGCTGATGAAGCAAATGAGGATTCTGAAGAGAAAGAGATTACAAAAAAGGAAATAAATGAAGCCTACTGTCCAACTAAATTCAACTGGGAACAAATTTCTCTTCTACCTGTCCCAAAGCAGTTATAACAAAAGAACTGAATTAACCATAATTAGGTAACAAATCCATTAAAAATGTAATTGACTAAAAATTCCAAAATCAGTCTTTCTTAACCCAACAAAGCATATTCAGTAGTGAGTTAGAACTTTGAATTCTTACAAAGACCTCTATTAAACAAGCAAGACAACATAAGCAATAGCCAAACAGAGTCTAACACACATACCAACAGGTGGGCCTGCCGGCACAACACACTTCTTCTCCACCCGAGAAGTAGGAGGTGCAAGCTGGTTCTTTGCAAGACATTCCTGCATCAGCTCCTGAACCCTGGCCTCATTAATCTTCGGGAAAGGAAGTATGTGAACTCGCAAGTGTGAACCTTCTGTGGGGCGTGGAACTTTCTGGAATGCCATGTGGGGATTTGGGTTTTCCTGCAAAAGAGTGAATTTAAGGAAAAATTATGTCAACAGTTCATTGAATGTAACAACAATTTAAGAAACAAGTTGAGGGAGAAAATTAAGAACAGGGAGGAAACAGGAAAAAGAAAAGATTATCTTAGGTACTACAAGATCTGCAGTTTCTTTCAGGGCATTTTTTCATGACATAAATATTCATTCTGAAACTCATTCAAGGCAGGGTCTATGTCTTTATCCTTTGCATGTCCTACTGTGTCTCATTACTGTCTTCTGTAAATGGTGAATAATAAGAAGAATAAATGCTGTCAACTTGATTGTTGACTTCAATTTAGTGGTTTATAAAAGCATCTCACATTTATAGGACTCTACAAGTATAAAGTTAAATTTAATATAATGAAGTCAACAATATTCACTCCATTTTCTGACTGTGCCTTTCTACTGGCCTTCCTGCAGCTGGAATGCTCTCCCTCCTTGCTTCTGGTTCCCAGCTTCCCTGGCTTTCTTCAAGACTCAGTTCAAACCCAATGCCAGGGCTTTCCCTCTACTCTGTATCTCTTTTGTGTACATAGCAGTTTGCATGTTTCCCCCCCTGTTAAAATGGGAGCTTCTCAAGGGCAGGGACTACATAGGTTCTTTTCTTTGTATCTCAGTGCTTGGCATAGTACCTGCTATAAAGAGTAGGTGCAGTGGAGCCAAGATGGCAGAGTGGAAGCAGGAACTTATCTGAGCTCCTCTGTGAATTCCGTCAGTAACCTCTAAAAAGGGAATCTGAAGAGATTTTAGAGTGACAAAATCCAGTGGAGACAGAATGTGGCAGGAAAGTGCACATGTAGGACTGGGCAGGGGAAGTGGGGAGCATGCAGGCTGCACCAGTGCAGACCTGAGACCAGACTACTGCCAAGCAAGAGTGAGTCCTGGCTTAGACCTCTTACCGTGGGACAGAGGATCAGTTGGAGTTGGGTAAGAGAAAGTGCAGGGCCTGTGGCAGCAACAGCAGCTTCTCCTGGGGCTATCAGCCCAGACTGGATGTTCAAAAATCACCTACCTGAACTTCCAGGAGCCAAGATGGCAGAGTAAACCCTAGCTGCTCTAATTCCCATCCCTGACCCTGAAAACCCAGAGATTATTGCCCCAGTGTAAAATCTTGAAATAGTGGAAGCAGCGGCAGGCTTGGGAATCCTAGAGAACGGGTGTGACTGAAGCTGTGCCAAGCCTAAAGTGAAGGGTAGGAGGAGTCCCAACAAACCCCATCTCAGACCAGCAGGAGATCCTGAAGCCCAGGGGGGTGGAGCCAGCAACAGCTAACACCAGAAGCCCAGGTGTGCCTTAGTACAATCAAAGAAATCTGTAGACACCAGCATAGCATAATGCCAGCTGCTGAGCCTGCCTGAGCTCTAGACCAGGGGAAGAGAGGCAAAACCTGAAGTGGACGGACCACCCTTCTCTTACATCTTACCCAGGGGAAACACTGAGGGTCCTGGCCTTGGCCTCAATCTAGACATCCAGAGGCTACAGAACACAAAGTCAACAACCAGACCCTAGATCCCAGCTTGAGAAGTGAGGGTCAGAGCCCTCTATACCCTAGAAAGAGAAATTCACTTTAAAAGCTGGGAAATGGGCAATCACAATGGACCAGAAGCAACCAAAGACAACTGAATCCTATTATTATGAATGAGAAGAATCACTTTCATGAGACACCACTGACTCTATATCCAACTCTGAGACCATGGAAGGAAATATGAACTGATCTCAAGTCCAAAAAGCATTCTAGGAAGAGCTCAAGAAAGATTTTAAAAGCCAAGAGAGGTAGAAGATGAACTGACCAATTATCTTAAAATTACACTGGCCAAAATGGAAAAAAAAACTCACTGAAGAAAACAAGCCCTTAAAAAGTAAAATTTGTGAACTGAGATGGGAGGTTCAAAATCTAACTGGAGAAAATATCTCCCTAAAAATGAAATCCGAACATATGGAAAAGGAGCTTCAAAAATTAACTGAGGAAAAAAAATCACTAAAAATCAGAATCAGTCAAGTCGAAGTTAATGACTCTATGACACATCAAGAATCAGTCGAACAAAATATAAAGACTGAAAAATTAGAAAAAAATGTAAAATATCACACTGGGAAAACAACTGACCTAGAGAACAGATCCAGGACAGATAATTTAAGAATTATTGGTCTGCAGGAAAGCCATGATGAAAAAAACAGCCTGGACAACATCTTCCAAGAAATTATCAAAGAAACCTGTGCTGAGGTTCTAGAATCAGAGGGTAAAACAGTTATCAAAAGAATTCACCAGACTCCTCCTGAAAGAGATTCCAAATTGAAAACTACAAGAAATATAGTAGTCAAATTCCAGAATTATGAGGTCAAGAAGAAAATACTGCAAGCAGCCAGTAAGAAACAATTCAAATATCATGAATCTACAGTCAGGATCACACAGGATCTAGAAGCTTCTACATTAAAAGATCGAAGGGACTGGAATATGATATTTCATAAGGCAAAAGAGCTTGGACTGCAACCAAGGATCAACTACCCAGCAAAACTGAGCATAATCTTTCAGGCAAGGAGATGGTCATTCAATGAAATAAGGGACTTCCAGACTTTCCTGATGAAAAAGTCAGAGCTCAATGGAAAATTTGATCTCCAAATACAAGACGCAAGAGAGACATAAAAAGGTAAACAAGGAAAAAACACACACACACACACACACACACACACACACACACACACACACACATGCACATAACTTGTAATTCAATAAGAGCAAACTGTTTACATCACTATATGGGAAGCTGATGCCTGTCAATATTGAGATTTATATAATTATTGCAACATTTAAAAGGGATATACACAGATAGAGGTGTAGGTATAAACGAACTAATCTGATGATAAAAAAAATCCTTATTAAGCAGTGCAAAGGGATTGTAATCGGAGAAAAGGAAAGGAGGAGGCAGAAAAGGGTAAATTATGCCACACAAAGAGGCATAAAAACATACTATAGTAGAGGGAAAGAAGGGAGGGGGATGAACTTTATATATGAACTTTACTCTCACTGGTTTTGGTTCAAGGAGGGATTAACATAATCAGTTAGTTTAGGATTCTAACATGAAAAGACACAAAAACTCATTACAGTAGAGGAAAAGGAGGGAGGGAGAGGAGGACTGTATGAAATTTACTCTCATCAGTTTGGGTTTAAGGAGAGAATAACAC
>JAQQSU010003237.1:0-14423 GCA_028627135.1 Pseudochirops cupreus | reverse complement strand
GGTGGGTAAGGGAAAGATGGGGAGAAAATATGTAACTCAAAATCTTGTGGAAATGAATGATGCAAACTAAAATAAAATTTAAAAAAAAAAAAGAATAGTGTTCTATTTCCTAGGCCACACTGCCCAAATAAATAGGGAAGGCCATCTGAGCTCGAAATCAAGTCATCAGGCCTTAATACACTAAATCTAATTTCTGATTAGGCAATAAGGACAGGAGATGGGAGAGGGAACAATTATTTACTGTCTACTATTGTGCCTATGCTAAGTGCTTTTCAAATATTATCTCATTTGATCAACAACTCTGTGTGGGAGATTGTATTATTATCCCCATTTTGAAAATGGGGAAAATTTTTAAATAAAAAATTAACAAAAATAAATAAATATGGGAAAACTTTGACAATGCATAAGTGACTTGCCCAGGGTCATACAATTGGTCAAGTTTGAGGTCAAATTTGAAGGCAAGTCTTCCCGATTCTAGGCCTACCACACTCTCCATTGTACTACTAAAACACTTAATAGCAAAGTCTCAGTTTAGAAATCAGTAGAATAAGTATCAGATTTCTGGAACCAAGCAATGGCTTCCTCTGAGAATATAACAGCTGCCCTAACCTTCAATTACTGCTTTGTTTTTATTTTGTTGGGAGTGAGGGCAGGGTGTGCTTCAAGAAGGCACAGGCAAAAGCTGCTGCTTTAAAGGGTAATTATCCTTTGGATAAATTGTTATTAGTTTAATCCTATGCTACATGCTCTAGGATATTGTCTTTTCCCTGCTCTGCACAGAATACACATTGGCTTTGATCCTAGTGCTCCCAAATCTAGTCATATTTTCCTGACTAGCCGTTAGAATTAGTGCTCCTGTGGATTTCTAGCTTTGACTTCTGAACTGGTTCCTGGTTACTCTCAGTCAATCCTGGAATAGGACATTGTGCTGAGACCATGCCAAAAACCCCCATTTCTGTAGTTCTGCTGATTCTCTCACCTGTTAACCACTAGCTAAATTACTGGCATGTGCTGCCTCTCTCCCCATTCCTGAAAAGAGACAGAAAGGTCAATCAGGATTCACAATCCCCAAAAGCAGATGCATATCCCTTGCTTGCTCACACAGTAGCATAGCTTTTCTCTGCCCTACAGTCAATTCCCCTAGCATGAGGCTACCTAGAGGCCCACGACACAGGCCCACCAACAACAGAGAAGTACACCTACAAGTAATGTGCAGAAACCTTGTTGGAAAGAAATGGATGGTTTTAAAAGCAGGAGGCAGCGGTTCTCAACCTCTGGGTCACGACCTTCGAGGGTCAAACGACCCTTTCACAGGGGTCACAGGGGTAGCCTAAGACCATCAGAAAACACATATTTCCAATGTTCTTAGAAACCCAGACACCGCTCCTCTATCCGTCTCCAGGCAGGTCTACCTACATGCAGATACGCCCACATACAAGTATTAAAGGGTCCCAGCATTAGGAAGGTTGAGAACCACTGAGGTAGAGGCAGCTGCTCATCCACTAGAAGAACAATCAGTTTCTCCCGTGCAGGAAGGTAGAATTCCCAACTGTACTGTTTACCTTGGCTAGATCTGTATGTCTCTAGACCACAAGTCTCAAACTTTTTTCTTTTTGTTGTAAGGGTAGCAACTGATTGAGAAGCAATTCTTTCTCAGATGTTTGACTAAGTTTTCAAACATTTTATAGACAATCCATAAAGCATCACCAAGTTTTCTCAACCAATCCAAATACACTTCCTATGCAATGCCACTCCAGTTCATCCAATGGTTTTCAAGGACATCTAAATTGGTCAAAGACTGCCTCCAACCACCCCCACTTAAGTCTATACCCAATGATTGTTTGGTTCAATTGAGAGTATTTTTTTCTTACCTAGTTAAAATGTTAAGGCATAACATCTTATCATTTATCTTCAGTGAGGTGTTATAATTTTATTGATTCAACCAATTATCAACTTACTTTTTTTGTCTGGTGAAACAGTATTCTTTGCCGGGAAGAACATGGCACATTGCACATTTAAGCTGGCAATGGCATGGAAGAATCATGCATGCACAACGTCCTTTCAACAAAAGCAGCAATTTTCTTGTCCTCTGATCCCAGGTACAAGTGACTATCCATCTGGGGAGGAGAGACCTCCCCAAGGAGTAAATTCAGGCTGCTCTATTGTGACAGAAAGAACCTTTACCTCCAGACTGATGCTTCTACCTTGAGCTAATGAGGGTGACTTTCACAGACAATGGAAGGCCTAAGGAGCAGAGCTCATTATGTATACTTAAACATGTGTTACTGCTGAAGCAAGTAAATGCTTGGTCACACACTTGGGTCCCTGGGTGCTTTATTACAGAAGCTAATAAAGGTCTGGAAAAGGAAATTCTCACCCCCAAAATCTTTAGCGCTATAAAATGGTTGACATCAGAAACAGATATGATTTCATCAGTAGAAATATGATTAAAGAAGATGCATTATTATTTCACTTTGCTGAAATCTGCTGCCTAAGGACAATGAGACCTTTTCTTCTGACTTTGAAACTGAAATGCCCTATATATGCTGTTTCTCCCATTAAAATACGAGTTCCTTAATGGAGTTTCTTACTTTTTATTTTATTTTATTTTTTTTTAGTTTCTTACTTTTTAGTCTGCATCCCCAGAACTTAGCACAATGCTTTGCACATAGTATGTACTTACTAGGGCAGGTAGGCAGCACAGTGGATAGTGACAGACCTGGAGTCAGGAAGACTCATCTTCCTGAGTTCAAATCCAGCCTCAGATACTTACTAGTTGTATAACATAGGGCAAGACACTTAACTCTATTTGCCTCAGTTTCCTCGGCTATAAAATGAGATAGAGAAGGAAATGGCAA
Source organism: Pseudochirops cupreus (assembly GCA_028627135.1). Taxonomy (NCBI): domain Eukaryota; kingdom Metazoa; phylum Chordata; class Mammalia; order Diprotodontia; family Pseudocheiridae; genus Pseudochirops; species Pseudochirops cupreus. The sequence goes on along the minus strand of JAQQSU010003237.1, from coordinate 11,565 downwards.
ACTCCTCCAGTGTCATTACCAAGAAAATCCCAATGGGGTCACGAAGAGTCAGACATGACCAAAATGAGTGAACAAAAAAAAAAGCACTTAGTAAATGTTTTTTCGTTCATTCATCAGAAGAGGACAGAGCATTCCTTACCTATTGTTGTCCCTTGAGTATTGGGTTATACAACTCAGCTTGTACTATGTTTCCTACTATTGCCAAACTTTGTATAAAGGGCAATTGACCATATTCACGTTCCTGGATAACATCTTAAAGTATAAATGACTCAGGACAAAATTGGGAGTTATTCTTTAGTTGTCATTGCTCCTAGTGTGGACAAGTTTATCATATGCTTTTCTCAAACCAGGTATAAGCTGATGAAATCCAATTTGACTGGTATGGCCCCTGCCCCTAAGGATGCACACAGATCAAATCTGGGTGTTACATCCCCTCCCTGTCTCTTATTGGAAATATACAATCAAGTTCCCTAAATCCCTACCCCTTGTTCCTCACTCACTAGGCAACTTAGAAAATACTCTCATTTTATTAGTCCCCAGGCTGACTGACTATGAATGACAAATCAGTCTCGTCTTGGTGTCAGCCATCATTTTGTATTAAAATCCACAAAATTTGAACCATGAGGAGTCCTGGGCCTTCCACCAGATTTTCAAAGCCATTGCATGGCTCCATATAGTTCCACCTTATTTTATGCTGCCTTCATTTGAAGACTGAGAATGATGGAGAACTCTAAGACTATTCCCTGTTGGAATATGTCCTTCTCCCTTTATAAGTAGTAATAAAGTTTTATTAACTGTTGTCCATGTGTGATTCTGAATCTCTCTTCCTGAGTACTCTTGCACTACAGATAGAAGGTAGGAATTGGGGAATAAGAAGATACTAGTGACCTATCTTAATAGATGGGAGATAGCTGAATAGGGAGGAGGAGATTCTGAGGACAAAGTTCACCTATTCCCCAGTTTCACAAAGGGCCATTTCTAAACAACCATATAAGGATGTCAAGTTTTAGCAGTTTCAAAATAATAGCGAGGAAATAAGGAATTCCAGGAAGCCCAGTTAGAGGAACGAGATATAAATTGAAACGTAAAAAAATATTCTCTTTTCTGTGAAAGTCTCCAGACCCAACTCTTTAATAAGATCAGAGTATGATCCAGGTTCAGCCTGGGGAAAAGAAAAGAGCACTGGCCTTAGCATTAAAAGACCTGAGTCCATTCAAATTTGATTCCACCACATATTAGCTACTTATCAAAGTATGAGTTCCTTCAATGGTTCACTGAACCCGCTTCTTAGTCTGTAAAATGGAAATAATAATTTTTGAACTGCCTACTCTACAATCCTGCGGTGAAAATCACATGTAAAAATATATCAGGGGCAGCTAGGTGGTGCAGTGAACAGAGCACTGGCCCTGGAGTCAGGAGGACCTGAATTCAAATCTGACCTCAGACACTTAACACTTACTAGCCATGTGACCTTGGGCAAGTCACTTAACCCCAATTGCCCTGCCTCCCCCCTTCCAAAAAAAAAGCAAAAAAAAAAAAAAGAATATATCAACAGAACAAGGAAATTTACTGTCTGTTGTGTGCTAGACACTGTCAAAGGTACTGAGGATAAAAATTAAAAAGTGAGTGCTTGTTTTCAGAGAGCTTGTATTCTATTAAAGGAAATGTAACATTGTCACAATTAAGAATGCACAAGATGTGTACAAAATAAATTTAAAGTGAAGGGGACACTAAAAATAAAAGAAATCAGAAAAAAAAAAGACTCATGAGAGAGGTAATGAACCGAAATTTGAAAAATCTGAGGTGTTCCAAGAATCAAAGGTAAAGGAGTGAATTCTAGGATCGGAAAAATGGCATGTAGAAAGGCACAGAGAGGGGAGGTGGGATGTCACATGTGAAGAAGAGAAACAAGGCCAGGTAGGCAGGAACAAAGAGTTCAAGGAAGGGAGTGATGAGTGAAGAATTGGGAGAAGTAGGTTGGAGTCATTTGATGAGTGTCTCTAAATGCAAGAAGCTTATACTTTATTCTAGATAAGCAACAGAGATCCACTTGAGCTATTTTTGAATAGGATCAGTGTTTAAAATAAAAATAATTAGAATATTAAAAGGAATAGGAGTCTCATATTAAAATTCATCATAGAGAATAAGAGGGAATTGGGTTGTAGTCCACATGCACCCTAGTTTGAGGAAGTACAGATTTCAAAGGGTTCAGAGAAAGGATAGGTTTGAATCTGGCATCTAATATTGCACACAGGAATTTGTATTGAAGTAGAAAGCTCTCAAGAACAAAATTCAGAAGACACAAACGGTAACAATTAAATGAAGAGGAAAAGAGTAAGATTCTCAAGAGACCAATGCAGATATATAATAAAATCATAGGCCAACTAAAATTTTTCAGGATCACTTATAGTAAATGGAAGCAATGGCAGATAATATAACTAAGGAAGAATGCAGAGGAGTAGCAGGGACCTATAAAAACAGCCAGGAGCACAAAAGCTCAGAATGAGCAGAGTTTGACAATTAATTCCAAGGATGACCAAAAAAAGGCTCTCTGCTCTGTTGGGGAAAAGGGGCAGATCAAAGGAGGAAGAGCATTACTGACAGGATAGAACGATATAATCAAGGATGAAGCAAAGAACTACTCAGTTCTTCTGTTTTCTCTACAAAGAAATATATTTGCAACAATATAAAATAGATAGAACAGAAATGTTTAACAGGGATTTATAACCTAAGACAAGCAAGAAAATGATAAGCCAGCACCACTCTGCCTTCAATGCGTTTGTCACCAGGCAGAGATGAACTGTTTCAGGATACTGAGGGGGTAGGAGCAGGGAATGGGTAAGGGATGAAACAGTGAATGAAATTTCCATCAGTTAGTAATTTTGGTAGAGGAGACTAGGAGAGGAGGCAGCATGGTAGTAATAAGAATAACTATTATTATTATTATCATTTTCGTTATTATTATAGCTAGCAATTATATAGCACTTACTTCGTGCTATGTACTGTGTTAAGCTCTTTACATTTATGATCCCATTTGATCCCTTCAAGGTAGGTGCTACTATTAACCCCATTTAACAGATCAGGAAACCGAGAAAAATACAGGTTAAGTGACTTACCTAGGATCGCAGAGCTAGTAAGTGTCTGAGTCTCAATCTGAACTCAAGTCTTCCTGATTCCAAACTTAGTGTTCTGCACATGGGTACAATGAACAACACATTGGCTCTGGAATCAGAGGAACTGGGTTTAGTTTCCACCTCTTACATTTGATTGTGTCACCTTAGGCAAGTTTTTTAGCCTCCCTGGTCCTCAGTTTTCTGATCTACAGAATAAGGATATTGGACCAGATGGTTTCTAAAGTGCCTTCTGGTTCTACATTATGATCCTGAATGATTCAGAACTACAGGCAGACAAGTGTTGTTCAAATTGAGAGGCAGAGACACAGAGACAGAGACAGACAGGCAGAGACAGAGAGAAGTGGAATCTTCAAATCCTAGGTCAATGAGCTTTGATTCCTAGATAAATTTCCTTCATTTCCTACCTGGCTATGCCACCTTGGGATTTCTTTGACTGACTTCTCCACCTTGCCTCTGAGTTGGGTACTTTCTCCTCCCCACCCCATCTCTTCACCTCCTTTTTCACCTCTCTTTTCAGGTCCTTTTTATATGCTCTCTTCCCCCACTAGAATATAAGCTCTTTGAGTGCAGGAACTATCTTTCTTCATATTTGTATCCTCAAAGCTTAGCAGAATGCCCGGCACCTAGTCAGTGCTTAATGTTTATTGACTGATTCATAGAAAGTCTTATTAAAGGAAATATTGATCACTGAAAGTTAACATGGCTTCATAATAGAGCAAGGTGTTCTCATCTCATTTCCTTTTTTAACAGAGTTACTAAGCTAGTAGATTAGTGGGATTTTGTGTCTATAGTATACCTTGATTTTGACAGAATCATTAACAAGGTTTCTCATACTATCTTGATGGACAAGATGGAGAAACACAGACTACAGGAAAGGATAGTTAGGTCCATTCAGAATTGGTTACATAATTAGTCCCAAAGAATATTCATGAATAGAGTGAAATTTCCATGGAAGGCCTCTAGTTGAGTGTCTTAGAGCTCTGTCAGTCTTGTGCATTATTTTTAGCAATGATTTGTATAAAATTATAGATGATACAATTATGAAATTTGAAGAGAACACAAACCTAGGAAGAATAGCTAATGTGTCAGATGACAAAATCAGGAACAAAAAGGTCACAACTGGCTAGAATGGTGAACTGAATAAAACAAGATGGAATCAAGTATTGAGACTAGAATTATTTCATTGTTATATGATTCCTCTCAATGTAGAAATTCTTCTTCTACCAAGGCCAGTCAGTTTCTTCTTTGCAACCTAAGGTCTTTGAAAATTGTCTAGAGAAGAAAGAAGTTAAATGACTTGACCAGGATCCATCCACAGCCAGTACCTGTTAGAGACAAGACTTGAACCAATTCTCCATGATTCCCAGGTCAACTCTCTCTATATATCCATCACAAAGTACTGCCTCTCTAATGGAGGTAGGATCAAATAAAGATGAATATGAAATTCTACATTTGGGTTTCAACAGATCAACTATACAAAAACAGGACAGAGATAAACAGACTGTAACATTTTTTTTAATTCTAAAGGCCTAAGAATTCTACAACCAACTACAGGACTCCAGAAGGCTAAGAAGGACACATAATACCCACCTCTTGACAAAGAGGTGATGGACAAGAGCTGCAGAATCATAGACTTTCAGATGCAGCCAAAATGTGGACTTGTTTTGTTTTATTTTATTTATTTGTCACAAGAGAAGGTTTTATATTTAATTGAGGGGAGGGGGCATCAGAGGAAAGAAGACAAAAGTGATTATGTTGGGGCGGCTAGGTGGCACAGTGAATAGAGCACCTGCCCTGGAGTCAGGAGGAGCTGAGTTCAAATCTGGCCTCAGACACTTAACACTTACTAGCTGTGTGACCTTGGGCAAGTCACTTAGTCCCAGTTGCCCTGCTTTCCCCCATCCAAAAAACAAAAAAAAAGTGATTTTTGTTGCCTAAAACAGAAGAAAAGAAAAAAGGGTGAATAAAGTATTTTAAATAGAGAACATAAGGAAATTTGGAGGGAAACAGACAAGCCAGACAACTTTGAAAAAAAAACAACAAGCAGCTCATATGTGGCTTCAAAAGATATGAGTTTTCTAGAGAGTTGTAACCTTGATATAAAATCAACACTGTGACATAGTAGTAAAAAATGTAATTTGTCCAGAATAAGGGAAATGATAGTGCAATGGTACTCTGCCCTTCTTAGACCTTGTTAGGAGTGTTGGGGAGTTTTCTGGGCACTCTATTTTTGGAAGGACTTTATATGGCATGTCCTCAGCTCCCTCCCTTTCCTTGGTAATGTCATAGTTGATAGCTGATGTGTTAGAGCTGCATCCTAAGCTCCACTATCATTCTCAGTGTTATAGCTAACACCTGATACCTGTTTAAGCTGTTTAAATGAACTGCTCCTCTTCCTCCCAGGTCCTGATAGTACTAGAATTCCCCAGTGGGTCACAGATTTGAAGGGATGAGTTTTCATTGTCAAAGAGAATAGGACAGTCTTGATTCAATGACCTGATTCCCAAAGAGCCACATGGAGTAGACTGAGAAATGGGAATTTCTAGCTACCTAATTGAGGTCATATTCCTCTTCTTCCAATCTGATGATTTCCACAGGTAGAGCTTTCAAGGCATAGAGTCAGGTGTTGCATCATCCTCCTATAAAAAAGGATAGAGCTTAGGCACTGCCTTTGGAGGACACATGACTGAGAACATGAGATTCTAGGCAGGGTTTCTGGATTTTTTTGGCATTACTTTGTTCAGATTAACAAATCCTTATTTTAAAAACTCCAAAGATTTAGATAGTGGTAGTGGTAATATAAATTTAAAATAAACATGCAATCTGAGTCAGAGGTCCTGGTCTATTCAATTTCAAGAATTCTATCTGTTTGTGATACTTTATGATTATCTGATTCCACAATTCTGAAAAAGAGGAGAAACTACCAAGTGCATCTTAAATGCTCTCTGTCTGCTGGTGGTCTGGCCTTTGACTCCATCCTATCAGTTCAGGCCAATAAGTTGTGTCCTTCATTCAATCATGCCCAGGAGACACAACAACCAAAAATCCAAGAGGCAAATGTCAGGGGCATATCACTTGCAGTCAGAGTATAGAGTCCCTATAGTATATAACTAGTTATGTATTCTTCTAAAATTCATTTTCTATACCCAAGTTGGGTTATATCCAGTCCTACTTCAATGCTGATAGATTTATGCAATGAAATTTAGTGAAAAGAATACTGGACTGGTAATCCTATAAGGACTGGTTGAAGGCATTAGAGATGCTTCATCCTTTGAAGAGGAGGTTTTATAGATCACACTAGCTAGATTTAAGGGTGATAACATAGAAGAATCTCTGGGCTTGTTCTACTTGACATTGGAGGTAGAACAAGGAGTAATGGATAAACAAAGAGAGGGAGATTAAGATAAATTATGTAAGAAAAATTCCCTAGAAATTATAGCTATCCAAAGGGAATAGGAAGCCTCCAGATGTAGCAGAAGTCTACACAAAAAGGTTGAATGATCGCTTGGTTGGGATGTTGGCAGAGATTCCTATTAAGATATGGGACAAACTAACCTATCTCTAAGGTCTTTTCCAACTGAGTAGTAAGATGATCTCTGAGTTTCCAACAAATGTTAAATCTTATGGTGTGTCTTAAACCCTGGGGTGTATGGAGTGTTCAGGGAAGAGCAGCACCTCCAGTGTGAGAGCTTTACAAGTCCTTTCAGGGCTGTTCGTGTCTATCTGCCACATGACTCTCACCTGTGGCTCCAAGAAGCTGTAGCATATACAGCAGCCATGCCCTTGTAAAACCATCCGGGCAGATAGCTAAACCAGGCTGAAGGTAACCAACAGGCCTCAAATCCGTCAGTGAGTTAGGTGGGTATGAAGACTTTCTCCAGCAGAATGGGCAGATGAGAACAATTTGTTCCAATGGCCTCAAAGGAGGCTGAAGCAGGATTTGTGGAGCACTTAGGGCTTGATCAGACATCTAAGATGCCAAAGCCATCCACTGTATCATGGTCCATTGCTAGTGGTCCTGACTTTTGTCTTGCCACTGGACTTGGATGACTTCAGAAGAGAGAAGGATGCTGATGACTTTGTGCAACTCTGCTGCACTTAAATCCAATTCACATGCAAGTCAAGAAATTGCCCCATGATGTCACTGGTCCTCTTAGAAAACAAAGGACAAACAATAAAGAATCTCATGATCTTCCCAATATATATGTAGATATACGGATAGCAAGTACATTATAAAAATATCAAATACACACATATGCATACATACATATGTGTGCATGCAGCTTTAATACCTTAGCACTGCACTAAAACTTTTGGAAAATCCTATATAGCTATGTATATGTCTGTGTATATAATTTGTACAAAACATATATATGTCCATGTATGTGTGTATCAATAGATAGACAAATCTTTGTATCTATATACACATGCATAAAGTGTGCATACACATACCCTCAATTAAGATGCTAAGATCCTGGGCTTTATTATGGTACAGAGGTCACCTTTGGCTCTTGAAGGCCATACAAGAAGAGCACAAGTTCTGACATCTACAAGATGGAAAGGCTTTATGCATGGCCCTTTGACAAACTATACATCTGTCATCTAAGGATGAATCCAGTCCTAAGTTTGGGCCTCATCCCAACTGGCTTCAAAGTGATGCATTTTTCAACCTCCAGCAACTATGTTGTAGCGAGGCTGCAGTCTGGATCCTTGGAAGGAATTCCCACACTGAAGAAATGACTGATCTTTGAAGTACTGAAATTTGAGTAAGTGAGAAAGGCCTTTAGCAACTGGGTAGACTGTCATCCACTGAACTGCATAATGCTAATTGAAAAGGATGAAGAAAGGAGTAGTGGTAGCCTCTATTTTCTCATATCTTCCAAAAAGGTATAGGGTCCAAATGCCTATTATTTCTGGGATTCCCTAGAATCCTCTAGCTTCCTTTAAGGCTCGGATCAAGTATCATGCCCTTCATCTTTCCTGAACCCTCCAGTGGACAGTGTCTTTCACTGCAGAGACCCCCACAGTTACTTTATACATCATTTCTAAAAATTTTCTTAGGCATATAAATGTTGTTTTCTCCTAGTATAATGTAAGCTCTTTGTGGAAAAGGACTGTTTTGTTTATGGTTTTGTTCTCAGCACCTTTCACAGTATATAGAACATAGAAGTCATTTAATAAATTAGTGTAAATGACTAAGTCAATGAATGAGTGAATGGAAATGCTGAAGGATAAAACAATAATTGGAAAGGAGAAACAATACAGACCACCACTACCAGCATCAACACCACCCATAGCAGAGCTTCAAGTGATAAGAAGTTTATGGTACATGGACTTCTCAGTAGAGTCATAGCAAGTATGGGGCTTTTCCAAGGTGCTCTTACAAAGGGGGTATACTGCCTTTGTGCCACAAATTCTTTGCCCAAGGGAGAAAAGGTAATAGAAATTTCAAAGGAAGGAAGAGGGACTCCTGCAGAAATGCTGCCCCGCCAGACAAAGTTCAAACCCAGGTAGCCTGGGGGTGAGCAGTAGGAAGGGTGAACTTTTTTAGATCACTTTCTCCCTTCACAGACAAGTCTCTTTAAAACTTCCATCTCTCTGATGAGAGGTATGCTTTTCTGGATCTCATTCTTCCCAAAGAAAGGGCATTTCTTTCTTAGCCTCTAGCATTCCAAGGAGGAGCCTGACTGGTCCAAAGTAAGAGGCATGCTTCCCTACATCATATTCAGTCCAGAGAAATGAGTAATCAATTCTCAAACAACTCTACAAAAAGAAGAGGGCTACAGTGTAATGTTCTGGCAAAGAACAGCTGCTCCTCCATCTATCCCCTCTCTTACCCAACTGAATTTGCCCCTCAGATGTCAGAATTCCTAGATACAGCTCAGTTGCTGAGAAACCGCAACATAAAGGTCATGGCAGTAAGAAGTAGTCACCCACAGAGTGTTTTTGAGAAAAAGGCCTCATGCTGATCATGAGTCTAAGACAAGAAACCGCAAAACATACTAGAGTCTGAAAATAGAATCTTTTTTTTTTAAAAGGCCTAGGTTTTCCATTCACATAATGAAATAAAACCAGTAGGCACTCATTGGTCTCTTCAATTACATGCAAAGATACATGGTCATATCATTGCCAATAGGATCATTGACAAGAAATAAAGCCAAAGGTACTTCTCTATGGCCAAGTGTCCAATACTGAAATAATAGCATAAGGTAATTGCTTTAGACCCTCAGATAAAAACACCCACTACTAAAGGAAAATACTGGATTGGGAGGTCAAGAGCCAAAGTGGAGGAGGAAAAGCAGGGACTCACTTGAGTTCTCCCTCAAACCCCTCCAAATACCTGTAAAAATGATTCTAAACAAATTTTAGAGCAGCAGAACCCAAAAAAATGACAGAGTAAAACAAATTTGCAGCCCAAGACAACGTGGAAGATCGACAGGAAAAATCTGTTGCACCAGGCTAAGAGAGGAATAGAGTTCAGCACAAAAGACACCAGCAAAGACAGGGCCCCAAGGAACACAGAGCAGGCCTCAAGGGACTGAATCACTGGCAGGTATGGTGGTTTCCAGATTTCTCAACCCACAAATGCCAAAAACAACTTAGAAGATCAATGGGAAGGATCTGACAGACCTGGATGAGAGAGCATCTTGGTTTGGCCCCAGCCCCAGGGCAGTGGGAGCAGCAGCTGTAGTGACTGCTTCTTGAGCTCTCAGCCCACTGACAGTAGAGGGGATTGAGCAACTGATCAGAGAGGGATTGCAGGGATCTCTTTGCTGGCCCTGAGGAAGGATTCTCTTGCTTTGCCTGTACTTGGATCTGGGTTGCAGTCCTGGGTGGCAGACCTGGAGCAAGGAGGAACACTGGCATGAAAGAGCTAGTGGTGGCAGTGGAGATGGAATCCTCCTCACAGTTCCAAGGCAGAAAAAAGTGCTTGTGTTTACTCACAGACCAGAGCATAGGCCAGGAGAGGAATAAACACCTCTCCTTTGATCATACCACCTTAGAAGAACTGAAATTTATAGGTCCCTAGAAATATCTCCGAAAACAGTTGCACAAAACCCCTGAAGCCTGGGGCAGTACACCCACTGGAAGTAGAACCCTATCTTAACAAAGAGTTAAATAGTCAAGTAATTGGCTGGGGAAATGACCAAACAGCAGAAAAAAACTTAGACTATAGAATCTTACTTTGTTGACAAAGAAGATAAAAACATCTAGCCAGAAGAAGACAACAAAGTCAAAACTCCTACATCTAAAGCCTCCAAGAAAAATATGAATTGGTTCCAGGCCATGGAAGAGATCAAAAAGTGTTTTGAAAATCAAGTAAGAAAGACAGCTAGGTGGCACAGTAAATAGAGTACTGGCCCTGGATTCAGGACAACCTGAGTAGAAATCTGGCCTCAGACATTTAAAACAAAAAACTAGCTTTGTGACCTTGGGCAACGCCAACTGCCCTCCAAAAAGCAAAAAGAAACAACAACAAAAAAAAAATCAAGTAAGAGAAGCAGAGGGAAAAATGGGAAGAGAAATGAGAGTGAGGCAAGAAAATCATGAAAAACAAGTCAACAGCTTTGCTAAAGGAGGCCAAAAAATGCTGAAGAAAACAACAGCTTAAAAAATAGACTAATCACAATGGCAAAAGCGGTCCAAAAAACCAATTAGGAGAAGAATGCCTTACAATGTAGAATTGGCAAAATGGAAAAGAAAGTCCAAAAGCTCACTGTAGAAAATAATTCCTTAAAAATAAGAATGGAGCAAATGGCAGCTAAGGACTCTATGACAAATCAAAAAATTATAAAACAAAACCAAAAGAATGAAAAAATAGAAGACAATGTGAAATATCTCAATGGAAAAACAACTGACCTGGAAAACAGATCCAAGAGACATCACTGAAAAATTATTGAACTACCTGAAAGCCATGATAAAAAAAAGAGCTTAGATATCATCATTAAAGTAATAATGAAAAAAATTGCCCTGATATTCTGAACCAGAGGCTAAAACAGAAATTGAGGGAGTATACTGATCACCACCTGAAGGAGATCCCAAAAGAAAAACTCCTAGGAATATTATAGCTAAATTCCAGGGGTTCCTAGGTCAAGGAGAAAATATTGCAAGTAGTCAGAAAGAAACAGTTCAAGGATTATGGAAACACAATCAGGACAACACAAGATGTAGCAGTTTCTATATTAAGAGATCTGAGGGTTTGGAATATGATATTCTGGAAGTCAAAGGAGCTAGGATTAAAACCAAGAATTACCTATCCAGCAAAACTAAGTATAATCCTTCAGGGGGGAAAATGGATATTCATTGAAATAGAAGACTTTCAAGTATTCTTGATGAAAAGACCAGAGCTGAATAGAAAATTTGACTTTCAAATACAAGACTCAAGAAAAGCATGAAAAAGCAAACAGGGAAGAGAAATCATAAGGGACTT
>JAQQSU010003236.1:0-14424 GCA_028627135.1 Pseudochirops cupreus | reverse complement strand
TCTATAAGAGACAGTGGGTGAAGAAAGGATAGGGAGGAAGGGAGAGGAAGAAAGAAAGAAGAAAGAGAAAGAGCAGAATGATGTATCAATCAATGAGCATTTCCTAAGTGCTTCTATGTGTCAGACACTATGGCATGCTCTGAGAATGCAAAGACAAAAATTAAATAGTCTTTGCCATCAAGGGACTTATATTCTATTGGGAGAAATAACATTTGGCTGGAATGATACAGTGGGCACAATTGGCTCTGGAGTCAGAAGACCTTATTAGTTAGTAAATTGATAATAACATTATAATTAAGATGTGAAAATATATCACACTGTCTCTCATATGTAAATCCACTGTTGCATGATATCATGTATATTATTTTGCACAGATGCATGTATCTAAAGGAGTCAATAACCCCAAAAACTTCAAGACAGAAAAAAAGCTAAAGCTCTAATAGTGGAATGACAGGCAATAATGTTGAATAGGAAGCAGCCTTGTGATGTGGGAAGAATAGTAGTTTTGGAATCAGTAGCCTTAGATTCTCATCCTGGTTCTGTCACTTACTAGCTGTGTGACCTTGGGTGAATCACTTAACTTCTCTGACCTCTATTTAAAGGATTGAACTGAATGACATCCAAAGTCCCTTCCAGGTCTATGAACCTATGATTTAGATTGGGGTATGAGGAGGTGATGCTCTTCACCACTTTGAATTGTCTGTTGTTCTCATTAAAACTAAACCCTTATGTTCTAAAGACAGTACACAATAACTGCAGTCTTTGGCATTTGCTGCTGTTACATCGGTATTACGGTTCTTGAAATCTTTATCTGAAAATTTTTAATGCTTGGTTATAAAGTGACACGTTATAAAGTAAGAAAAGCTGTTTATAAACACAGTTATCCCTTCTATATCACAGGAGTTAGGGTCACAGTGCCCTCATCATCTGGAAATTCTGTGTACAATTTTTGTCTTTTCCTTCATGCCAGAGAAGAAGTCTGATTTTTTTCTTTTTCTTTTATGAGATGTTTACAGTACCTTATTGCAAAATTTAGGTTGATGTTATAAAATTTTATATATGTATAAATATATATATGTGTATGTATACATACACACATATACACATACATACATATATATGTCTGTGTGTGTGTATGTATATATTTTGCATTTCTGAGTTTCTACACTTTTTCTGTGTCCTTTACTGGCTTTTATGTACCACCTGCTGCTTTTGCAAACCCAAATTCCCATTTAATTTCTTATGCTGACCCACGATATATTAAAACTGTGATGGGGAAAGTCATGAAGCTGAAGGGCTAATTGTAGACTCACAATTGCCATGTAGGGACAGTAAGAGATAACCAAAAGGCGTCCCCTACACTCCATTGATTAAATGTCAAGAGATCTAGAGAAAAACCTTCTTTGGTTTGGATGGAATGAGTGCCTATGAGGAGGGCCTGGCTCTCTGAGATGGAGGGCCTGGACCTCAGAAAGGACTTGGGCTAGAATCAGACAGAATGAGATGTGGATGTACCATTGTAGCGAATATTCACATCAGTGAGATCACAGCTTCATCAAAGTATAAAACATCAGATTCATGGAGCTTACCTAATTCTTCTGACCAACTCCAATCACATATTTCTTTGTCCTTATATTCCACTGCATCTCATTTCTTGCACACACCATAAGAATAAAGCCCAAAGGCCTAAGTAGCAACAGAAATGGCCTTTTCTCTGCAGGGAAGGCCTCCTATATCCTTCATCAATTGTAGGACTCCTTTAATAGACAGATTAAAAAACAACCCTGGAAGTAAAACTGTATGAGTCTGTGCCCAGGCCTCCTAGGAGAGGTTTTATTTTTTTTCCTCCTCCAATTGATGATAAAACCAAACATAGCTCTTCAGCTCTTCTTAGTACCTTCATTATTATTATAATCATTGATTTTTAAAAAAATGCCTAAAGAACACACAGCACTTAAAAGTGAACAAAGGTAATGGAGTTTCTCATTTCAAATGGACACCTGGGGCGGCAACAAGTCTACAAACTGTACAGAGACGTGGGAGAAATCAATAACTGTTTCACATGCCCCTAACAACTGGAAATTACATGAAATTTGTGTCTGATGTCTAAGCCATGTGGAGATAAAGGCTCAACATTATTTTTATATTATTAGACACAATTATGATACACCATAAAAAGGGAAAAAATACACACTTCTATATTCAAATGGAAATAAATGCCTCATTAGCAATAAAAGCTCCAGGTTATGTTCCTCAGTAACCTTTTGTTCAAACAGGAGGTCTGAAATTTGCATAAGTAGTCAGCTGTGTATATATCTCAGGGCTATTGAAATGATGTGACTCGCTAATCTAGGCAGCCCTTATAAATAGTGTTTTTCTCCTTTTCAGTTGCCCTTGTTTTCACAGAAACACAGCTGTACTGTATTGATACAGAAAAAGTTGGAGAGTGAGCTGGGATGGTCCGTTAAGTTAATGCAATTTTACCCAGGATACTCCTGGATTTATGGCGCTGCACCTGGGGGCCTGCTTTGTATGTGAGGCCACATGTGATGAGTGCTTGTGGGGTCTGTCCGTGGTGCTCTTGGTTTTTCCATTCAATGAGAGTGAAGATACATTCAGGTTGGAGACTGAAAATGTTCTTGGAAATGGTTATTATTATTTTCCTCTTGGCAACAATTTTAACTTCCTATTTTAAATGAAGAGATGGGACAAAGGTTCAAAAGGTTTCTTGGACAAAATAAGGCTTAGGCGACCACTTTCCAAGAAGTTAGGTGTGAATGAATTGGAAACATATGGCATGAATTTTCCATGGAGTTCACATATGGAGTTTTGAATAGGTTGGAGGAAAAAGGTTTGGAAGTTGAGGATGCTGAAGGAGGAAGGGAAAAGTGGAGAAGACTATATGCTGGGACCTATTAAAAAGCAAAGGTTGGAAAAGGGTTTTGTTACTAACTCGCAAAACCTTTGGGTTTATCAGACCTTTATATTTCATGGGATTAAGGAATTCCATGTACAATCTACAACCTTCATGCAGGAGGCAGTTTTCATTTGTCAATCAGCAAATAAAAAGGGAGTACTCATAGGGAGCATAGCTGTGGATGAGAAGCTTGGGACTCACTGGAAAGAGGAAATAATGCCTCCACCAATGTAGGACCAACAGTGAATTAAAAATAAGGAAGTAATAACACAAAGCAATTATAATATCTAATACCCATTATAAAGGAAACCCAATAGAAGCTTCTCATCCACAGCTAGCTCCCTACGTGTACTCCCTCTTTATTCACTGATTGACAATGAAAAACAATTATAATATCCCAAACCCAATATAACCCAGTATTTGGGTCAATCCAAAAGGACTTCTTGGAGGAGATAATCATGGATTTAATAAGAGCAAGTTGGTTTAGAATCACATGCTAGTCTAATTTTGGGGAATTCTCAGATGATGCTGAGAAGTCACCGTCGATGTTAAAGTTTGCAACTGAAGTGCTCCAGTAATAAATGTCTTTGGCCAAACCAAATTTGACATTTATAATAGCCCAAGAGAGAGATCCAGCCAGTGAGACAGCTTCACTAGATGTTCCTGAAATCAAAGAAGAGCTTATAATTTAAACACTGACTCCTGCCAACAGGGTCAGGAAGACATAAAAATGACATATTCAATAGAATCTGTAGACAAGCACCAATACCTGCTCAGATTCCATAATGTAACAGAAGACAGAGTCTTTAAGAAGTGTCAACTTGAGGAAGTATGTTATTCAAAATCCATCAGGAGAAAGCTAAATAATGGGAAGAAATGGGTAGTATTCTACATCTGCCACTACCTTGGGATGGCAGGAAGAAGTGATTGCCACAAGCCAGCACGGATTTAGTAAGAACGATTCAAATCCGACTAACCTAAAATCTCTAACTCTAACCCTAATTCTATCTCTATTCCTTAACTCTAACTTTATCTCTACACTCAACACAGACACACACACACACACACACACACACTCACACGTATGTGAGTATATACATATGTAATACAATGAAAATGTTAGAATTTTAGAAAATCGGTTTAATTAGTCACAATATTAAGGGAAAAAAATGGAAGAATACTATTACCAAAAAAGGTAATATTAAAAAGAAAAATAATAACACTACTACTAACCATGATAGTAATAATAATAATACTAGGAATAATTAAAATGAACAATCACCATTTGAACCATTTATATACATATACACACATATATATAGTCATACACACACATGCATGCATATATGTGTGTGCTAAAGGGAAAAAAGTCTCGTCTATATAAAAATCCATGAAAATTCTCTACACAAGTATTATTAGTTGGAAAACATTCTAAATAAAATTATCAAAGGTAATACATTTAAAAAAAAATAAAAGATCCCCAAATATTTCAAAATATTTATAGCAACACTTTTTGTAATAGCTAAGAATTGGAAACAAAATATATATATGCCCATCAATTGAATAATGGCTAAACAAATTGTGGTACATGAATGTAATGGAATATTACTTTGCTTTAAGAAATGATGAATACTAACTTCTTTATGAACTGATATAGAGTGAAGGAAGCAGGCCTAAGAAAATCATATACATAGTAACTGCAAAAATGTAAATTAAAGAACAGCCACCAAAAAATCAAAAGTAAACATAGCAAAATTTTAAAGATCAATAAAAGATCTTTACCAGGGCAAGGGATAAAGCAGAGAACTTCATAGTGGAGTAGAAAAGCTCTTTGGAAATTAAAACTGGGAAAGATAGAAAATGCCAGAATGTTGACCATGAGAATGGGACAGCAATAAGCAGTTATGAATATGATGAATAATAAAACTGGGTAATCTGAAAATAATACAAAATGAATAGAGATATAAGATGATAGAGTCCTCCAGGAAAAAAATACCTAGCAGGACATATCAGGGCAAGGCTATACCAGTTTTCAAAGGAAGAAATCCAAGCTATCTACTTCCATAAGAAAAAATACTGTAAAGCACTAATAGTGAGAGAAATGCAAATTAAAGTAACATTGAGGTTCCATCTCAGACCTTTTAGACTGTAAAAGACGACAAAAAAGTGAGAACTGACCTATGTAGGAGGGACTAAAAGAAAATAGGTACACTATTAAACTGTTGGTAGAGTTGCTAATTGTTGTTAATTGGTCCAGATGGTCTAGAAAGCAAATGGAGCTATACTCAGAAAGCTACCAAATGATGTATGCCCTTATTTTCTCCCTCCCTCTTCCTTCCTTCTTTCTTTCCTTTATTCTTTCCTTCCTTCCTTCCTTCCTTCCTTCCTTCCTTCCTTCCTTCCTTCCTTCCTCCTTTCCTTCTTCCCTCCCTCCCTCCCTCCAGTTGAGTGAATGAATGAATGAGATTTCAACTGGTAAGAATGGCAAACAGAGAATAAGATGAGATTGTACGTGAATAAATATAAAACCTTTAACGGGGAGTTTTAAAAGTTTCCTGTACATGTGGCATAGGGGATGGGACCAGAGTCAGAACATTAAGTTCGTATCCATCCTCAAACACTTATTAAGTGACAATACACAAATCACTTAACGTTTTTTAAATTTCTGTTTCGTTGTTAATGTGGGAATAATACTTTTTGTACTGCCTACTTCTCAGGGTTACTGGGAGACAAATGCTTTGTAAACTTTTAAGTGCAATATAAATATGAGTTTTTTATCACTTTGACAATGACAATAAAGGATGTGGCAAGATAGGCAGGAGGCAGATGCTTATTCCATGTACTTGGAATAACTTTGGCATCTTTGGAGAGGCAATGAGGTTGAAAGAATGTTGGATTTAGAGTCCAAAGACCAATTCTCCTTCTGCTGGTTACTGCCTATGTGACGTTGGGTCATGTAAATAATAGAGTATTTAATAACATGGGGGTAATAATAAATATTATCAAATAAATCAAGTATCAAATAAATAAAAACAAATAAATAATAATAAAAGTAGGTTATGCAAAAAAAAATTTTCTGCGCCTCAGCTCCTTATCTGTAAAAATGAGGTGGTTTTACCAGATGACTTCAAAGGTCCCTTCCCACTCCACATATGACCCTATGTCTTGAGTGTAGATGTAGTACTTCCTCATATACTTATTCCACTGCACAATTTGCCTGAATCAGGGGGAAAGAAATGAAGGACTAAGGGGTGGAAAGCCTAGGCCATGGACCAAGCCCATTTCCTCCACCAGGGGACCCCACTATCTTTGTTACACCAGCAGTTACGCTTTTGCCAAAGAACACAGGTGCACTTCAGGGCAGCCACACCTCAATCTAACTCCTTCCAGATGTGCTGCATGAATTATAGAAATTTCCCAAGCCCATCTATTTCCTAAAACCTGATGTTTATAGTCCATGAGAACATTCTTGTTCAGAAAAACACCTATGTTTAGGCTCATAATAAATCAACAATTATAAGGTGTTCATAGGGAGGCATTAATTCTCCTCAGTAAGGATCCCTGATTGCTTAGCCCAGAGGCTATTGGAAATTCATCTGCTGCTTGTTCTGTGGATACAGGCTTTGGAAAACCAATGATGTAGGGCTTGGGAGACCTGGATTCAGGTCCCAAGCTTGTCATGAACTAGACTGTTAACTTAGCCAAGTCACTTAAAGTTTTTAAACCTCAGTTTCCTCACTATATGGTAGAGTTATAAAAATAAAGATAAGTCTAGGGTCACTCCAGAAAAACTGTGAAGTGGGCACCCTTTCTGTCAGTGGCCTAGCTATCCATTTTCTGATACTTTTCTTTTTTTCTAATTGACTAGAGTGTTTCATTAATGCCTCAGTCAGTTTGTCCCTTCCTTCCTTTCTTTCTTGCTTCCTTCCTTCTTTTTTTCCTTCCTTCCTTCCTTCCTTGCTTCCTTCCTTCTTTTCTTCCTTCCTTCCTTCTTTCCTTCCTTCCTTCCTTCATTCCTTCCTTCCCTCCTTCCTTCCTTCCTTCCTTCCCTCCTTCCTTCCTTCCTTCCTTCCTTCCTTCATTCCTTCCTTCCTTCCTTCCTTGTCTTCCAATGTCTTGATCTCAGTTTATCATCAAAAAAAAATTAATGAGGTCTAACAAATGTTCATTACATAACAACTCAATGTCATATCCTAACCAAGAACATACGTATGTCAAAATAGAAAATGATGTCTAATATAGGAATTTCAAAGAGTGTCACAAATGGATGTGTGTCGGTATTTGGAGGCATATTTATGTTATAAATCATTGCTGCATCATAGACCATAGATCTGCAGTGGAAGGGACTTCAGAGGCCATCTAATCCAACACCCTCATCAGTTCATGTAGTGGAGATGGATGGCACTTTTCATCATGAGTCCTTTGGAATTGTTGTGGATCACTGTATTGGTCAGAGTAGCTAAGTCTTTCACAATTATCACCACAATATTATTGTTACTGTGTACGATCATCCTGGATCTGCTCACTTCCCTTTACATTGGTAGGTTTTTCTGAGACCATCCCCTTCATCATTTCGAACAGGACAATAGTGTTTCATCAGAGTCATAAAGTACAACTTGTTCAGCTATTCTCCAATTAATGGGCATCCCCTCAATTTCCAATTCTTTGCCACCCTACAAAAAAGAACTGCTATAAATATTTTTACATATCAGGAATCATTCTTAATTCCTCCTTCTCCCTTAAGCCCAAATCCAACCAGTTGCTAAGTCTTGTTGATTTTATCTCCAAAATAGTTTTTTTTTAAATTTCCATTCCCCTCTCTCTGGTCATACAGGAAGTCATTAACCTAGTTCTGGCCTTTGTCACCTGGAGTTACTGCAATAACCTCCTAACTGGTCTTAATGTTTCCAGTAGCTCCCTTCTCCAGTTCATCTTCCACATGTCTTCCAAACAATATGCCTTCAACACGGATCTGACCATGTCATTTCCTACTCAAAAATGTTCGATTCCCTATTGCTTCTAGAATAAAATGCAAAATTCTTAGCCTGATATTCATAGCCCACCACAGAATGGTTACTATTTCAATCTTAGTTCATTTTACTCTCCTACTACTACTAGCTTTCCTGTCCATGACATTCCTTCTTTTTCCACTTGTGACTTTGAATAGACTTACTCCCTACTTCTAGGATATACTCCCTCCACAAAGAATCCCTTATAGAGTCCCCAGCTTCCTTCAAAACTCAACTTAGAAGCCACAATAAGCCATTTCTGATGCCCCTACTAGTTAATCCTCTCTCTGTCCTAGTTCTTACACAGAACCTAGTACATGATAAGTGCTTAATAAATACTTCTTGACTGACTGATCAGAAATTATAAATTTGTATTTGCTTCACATAGATTTTGTATTATCTGTATACTTATTCCCTGGTAGAACATAGTCTCCTTGAGTGCAGGAACTATTTCATATGGCCTTTGTCTTTCTGTCCTCAACACAGCACAACTTTTCATAGAATGGGAACACTTGTTAAATTGAACTGATGTACTCAACATTTTGGCCAAACTTTCCTCCTCTTCCCCCAGCTGACATTTGTGTAGCGCTTACAATGTGCCAGGCACTGTGCTAAGCATTTCATGATTATTATCACATTTGCTCCTCACAACAACCCTCATAGGTGTTAATATTATTTCCATTTTATAGATGAGGAAACAGGCAGACAGTGGTTAAGTGACTTGCCCAAAGTCACACAGCTAGTAAACGTTTGATGCTGGGATTTTTAAACTCTTATCTTCTTGATTCTCTAGGTACCACTTAGCTTCAATTTCAGTCTACCTTTCTTATTTCCTTATTTTGGGACATACCTAGAATTCCTTTTCATTTTTTTTAATGAAAAATCATTTCTCCTTTTCCCTCCTCCCACTGGAAAAAAAATAAAGAAAAACAAAATCCTTGAAATAAATATGCATTGACTATGCATAACAAATTCCCACACTGGTCTCATCTTCAAATGTACTTCTCATTCTGCATCTTGAATCTGTCACCTCCTGTCAAGAGGTGGGCAGTGTACTTCATCATTGGTGTTCTGGCATAGCTGAAATCCTTGTCTTCCTTCAAAAAGCTTAGCTCAGATGCTACTTCTTTCAGAAAGTCTTTGCTTATTTCCCAGTTGAACACAACATCTCCCTCCTCAAACAGGATATCTGTCATGCTTTTATTGTTCTTCCTTATATGATTTTTATTTATTTGTATCTAATCTCATTGGATTGTCCTTGGGGACAAGGGCTGTGTTGTTCTTTTCATCTTTGTATATTATGTAATATAGGATTGTGCCTTGCACGTTATAGGTGCTTCTTAACTATTGAACTGAGTCTTCTGATCTGTCATCACATGACTATAACCATCTCACTAGTTTAATAAATTTAGAGCCGGAAGGGACCTTAACAGTTATATAGTCTGACCCTCTCATTATGTCTATGAAGAAACTAGGACCCAGAGGAGTTAAGGGATTTGTCCAGTGGCAGAAATAGGATTAGAAGCCAGATCTTCTGACTCTAAATACAGAATTCTTTTCGTTATATTATGTGAATATAATATATAATATAATATATCTTGGAATGAGTGAGGTTACTAGGTTGGGCAGACGAGAGGACTGCACGGACCCCTTCCAACTCTGAATGTCTATGCTTTGTTGATTTATTGAACTGAATGATAATGTCATATATTTTTTGTCACTTAGTCATTGTCTGTTTCAACATCTATTAGTACTTTTTAAGGACAGGGTCTCTTTCAGGGCTCTTCCTCTACTCACCCAACCCTCTCACCCCCATCCCTAGACCTGGCCTTTGATTCAATGTTTAGTAGACTTCACCATTAAGATTCTGTGATTTTGGAAAAAAGATTACACCACTCCATTTTCACAGGGTTAGGAATAAGGCAAGGACGAAGGTGACAAAATGAAATGGGGACAATTCTCATGAGCTTGTGGTGGCATCGTTTTTATCTGTTTTATCAAATGGGACTTGAAGGATAACTCAGCCATTCATTTTAGCTCTAAGGTCTGTCAAAAGCCAGTTGGTTGTATTGCTGTAACTCCAAACCTTTGGCCCTTCTCTATGCTCTTTCTATAACAATTAGGGACTAGATCTATGATTCTGTTTGTATAAAGAACTCAGGGTTAGGAAATTCTCTCTACCAATGCATGCTGGCACTTTCTCAGCAACTTAAGGTCTTCAAGAATTACCTAGAGCATTGGCTTGTTGGGTTACATAGCATGTGCCAGGGGTGGGATTTGAACGTAAGTTTTCCTGGCTTTGAGGCTGGCTGTCTAGCTACTATACCATGCTGGTTCTCATAACAGCTCGTGCATTACCTTTTGTTTATTTATACATTTGTTTGTTTTTTGCAGAGAACTGAGCAGGAACTTTGGAAAAAGTCAATTCTCTCTTCCCTTCCTCTTTTCCTTCATGCAATCCTTCCCATGAACCTAGTACTAAGTTAAAGCTAAGTTAAAATTCAGGCAGGCTTCAAACTACCTTGCAGTGGGAAAGAAGGAAGAAGTATTCAGCAAGGCAGGCTTACTTCAGGAAAGATTTAAAGGTCCTTCAGGAGACTGCACTTGTTTCAATGTAAGCTGTAGGCAGTTTCATTTAAAACCTCCTGAGAGATGTCAAATAATCAATACTTTGTAATCCAAAAGCCCATCTGAAAACTCAGGATTAGAAGCAGAAATACCTTTTTACAACAGGACACTGGTGGCAGAAGAAAAGTCACTCGGAGAAAAATGTGGGTTTGGGAAATGTCCGTGAAAGCAACTCTCTGTAAAAAAAATTTCAGTGACCTCTTCGAAGAAAATTGTTGTCCCTTCAACTTCAGGTTTGGGCCAAAATGTAACCTGCTATAGCAACAGCAGAGTAATGATAGACTTTTTTAAACCTTTGGAATTTTTTCTTCCTTAATGCAGTGCCTTGCGATTTCTACTCCCTAATGGGTGTATCGACTGCCCTTGGTGCTCTGTTAATATTGTGTGTAGGCTCAGGAAAGAGACAATGGACACTTGTGATGAAGGTGAAACTTGCATTTTCTGCAGAAACAAGTGACTACTTTTTATATGATTATTGTTCACTTGTCTATCTCCTCAGTCTGAACATTTGTTAGGTTTGAAGTCATTCAGATGGCTAAGAATAAGCATGTTCTTTCAACTCAGTTCCCACCTCCATGACTTTATTTACCATAGTTACTCTCTTTGAGAATAGGCTATCTTTATATTCCTCTCAGTGCCTACCTAGCACAATACTTTTCTCAGAATCTTTCTGGAGAACACATGAAACATATTACTATCAGACTTTTGAATAGAAGAATAGAAGAAATAGAAAGCATTGTGTGGTATAAAATGGATAATTTCAATTGCATTAAATTAAAAAGGTTTTGTACAAATAAAACCAATGTAGCCAAGATTAGAAGGAAAGTGGGAAATTGGGGAAAAAAGTTATAGACAAAAAAAATATAGATGAAGGTCTCATTTCTCAAATAGATAAAGAACTTTGTCAAATCTATAAGAACATGCATCATTCTCCAACTGATAAATGGTCAAAGGATATGAACAAGAAGTTTTAAATTAAGAAATCAAAATTATGTATCAGAAGTTCCCAAACTTCTTTGACCTACTACCTCCTTAAAAAAAAATACTCAGTGCCCCCTGGAAATTTACTTTCTTTAACCCTTTAATTTTTTTTTTTTGAAATTTGCATCATTTCAAAAAATGCGAAATATTTTTAAAAAGATGCATCTTAAATTAATATTTTATTGTAAAATTGTAGGGGTTTTTCCTGCATTGAAGTTTTGATGATGCAATGTTACGCCATGTAACTGTATAGAATCATATTGCAAACAAGTCATTACATGCACATATTCCTGCCAATACATGTTGGACTTCCAGACAATGTGCAACACACTCACCTGCCAACACTTGCTTGTTAGGACCTGTCGGCGGATTTGACCACTGATTAGTTATAACTTATATTTTGTGTGTTTATTTTGAAAATAATGTGATCACTACAACTTTAACTCTGTTACACAACAGATGAAACATGTACAAACAGTTTTTTCACAATTTTCTTCTCTTCTTTACTTATGCTTCCACCTCTCCCTTACTTTTATTCAATGCCCTCCATTTGCACCTGAGAATACTACTGCCCCTTACATCATTCCAGTGGCCCCCATGATGTAGTATTGCCCATTTTTGGAGTTTCTGTGTATAGTCATGAAAAAATTCTCTAAATCACTACTGATTAGAGAAATATAAATTAAAACAACTTTAAGATATTATCTTACAATTATCAGATTGGCTAAAACAATAAAAGGAGAAAGCAACAAATGTTAGAGGGGATGTGGAAAATTTGGAACACTAATTCACTGCTGGTGGAACTGTGAACTGATCCAGCCATTTTGGAGTACCATATGGAATTATGCCTTTTGACCCAGCAATATCACTATTAGCTTTGTTTCCCAAGGTGTTTAGGGAAAAAGGAAAAGAGCTTATATGTTCTAAAGTATTTATAGCAGCTCTCTTTGTGGTGGCAAAGGATTAGAAATCAAGAGGACATCTATCAATTGGGTAGTAGCTGGACAAATCGTGGTATATGGTTGTGATGGAATATTATTGTGCTATAAGAAATGACAAGAAGGATGATTTCAGAAAAGGCTGGAAAGACTTACATAAACTAATACAAAGTGAAGTGAGCAGAACAAGGAGAATGTTGTATCTAGTAATAGCAGTATATTGCACAATGAATAATTGTGAATGATGTAGGTATTCTCAGTGATTCAACCCTAAAGGACTCATTATGAATCATGTTATCTGCCTCCAGGGAAAGAAATGATACTGTCTGAAAACAGATTGAAGCATGCTGCTTTTTACTTTCTTTTTAAAAATTCAAGTCTTCTTATACAAAATGACTAATATAGAAATAATTTACATGATTACATACGTATAACATATATCAGTTTATCATTTTGGGGGTAGAGGAAGGGAAAGAGGGAGAGTGGGATAGAATTTGGGACTCAAAACTTTTTCTAAAAAGATATTAAAAATTGTTTTAACATGTAGTTGGGGAAAAATAAAATGTTATATTAAAAATAATAAAATGTGATTTTCACTTGCCTTCTAAAAAGAAAAAGAAAAGAAATAATGAGCTGGTTGATTTTAGAAAAACATGGAAAGACTTACATGAAATAATGAAAAATGAAAAGAGCAGAACCAGAGAATGTTGTACCCAGTAATAGAATTATTGTCATAAAAACAAATTTCAAAGACTATTTCAATTTGAGTGTCACAAATACTCATATCAACTACAAAGGGTCTATGAAAGAAGATGCTATTCACCTCCAGAGAAAGAACTGATAAATAGTGTTATCTTGATATTGATATATTGATAAAGAAGTGTTATAGTATGATTTTACAGATATATATGTGCGTATTGTGTGTGTGTATACATACACACCTATTTGTGTCTAATGGTAACCTTTTCAAAGGTCAGGTGGGGAGGAAGAGAGGAAAAAAAGTACCCAGTAGAGAACAAAAGAAAACTTAAAAGGAAGCATAGAAAAGCAGGGTAGCTTTGAAAGTGATAAATATCATTTGTTACATAGTTTTTTTTTAAAGTAAACAGTATAAAATGGAAATTCATGGCTTTATATAGAATCCTCTTTTTATATTGTGTTTGTGTACATGGAAGTGTTCTCGTGTGTAACTTTTTGTGTTTAAGTTCTAAGTTAAAAATAATAACATCAATAATAAAGAAGAATCTTCCTTGAGGTTCGCTAAACCCAGCCACCCATGTGATAGCCAGAAAGGTTTTCAACCTTGCTAAGCTTTGAAGGAGAAAACAAAACCCCAAAGGGTAGCTGAGAGGGTACTGACTCGGCAAAGATAGATAACAAGAATGGACATTTATGCAGGGGAGTCTCCAGTATTTTGTTAGGATCAATTGGTGGAGCCACCTCCTTTTATCTCAATGTTTCTTCCAATTTCTCTTCCTTCCCACCTCTGCCCCACATCGCCTACTAGTCACCACACAACCACCAAGAGGATCAATAAACAAGAATTTTCTTTTTTTTTTTTTTGGAAGGGGGAGGGCAGCACAATTGGGGTTAAGTGACTTGCCCAAGGTCATATGGTTAGCGAGTATTAAGTGTCTGAGGTCAGATTTGAACTCAGGTCCTCCTGACTCCAGGGCCAGCACTCTTTTTACTGCACCAACTAGCCACCCCAATAAACAAGAATTTTTTAAATTATTTTTATTTTTTATTTTTTTTGCTGATTCAATTCAAATTTTATTTTAGTTTGCATCATTCATTTCCACAAGATTTTGAGTTACATATTTTCTCCCCATCTTTCCCCTACCCACCACCCCAAAACAGCCATCCCAATGTATCCCCCCTCCCCCAGTCTGTTCTCTCCTATGTCTTCCCCCTTCACCCCTCTGACTTTTTGGTAGGGCAGGATGGATCT
>JAQQSU010003235.1:0-14424 GCA_028627135.1 Pseudochirops cupreus | reverse complement strand
ATTTTAGCCAATCTGCTATGTGTAAAATGATAACTGAACATGATGAGATCTACCTGGTACTAAGAAACAGAAAGGTATATCAATGCAATAGAGTAGATATACAATTTACAGCAGCAAATAAAAGCAATAACCTTGTTTTTGACAAGTGTAAAGACTTAATTTTGGGATGAGAATTCATTATTTGATAAAAATTATGAAAACTGGAAAGCAGTATGGTAGAAACTTGGCTTTGACCATTATCTTACACCATTTACCAAGAAAGATAACTTTGATAGCAATTGTTATATGAATTGGAATAATGAGAGATGAGTATGGGGGTGGGGTGTGAAAGTTATTGTTGTAGTGTAGGCATTGAGTTATGATGCTCTTATCTAGTATGAGTAAAGAAAAGGAATATGAGTGATATTTTGAAGTTAGAAATGACAAGACAACAGATGGATTTATAGATAGAATATACAAGAGGAATTGGGTATAAAAGTGAGATTGTAAACCTGGGTGACTGGGAATAGACTGGGAAAAGAATGATATTTTTAACAGTAATAGGAAGGTTTAGAAGAGGTGAGGATTTTGCATAGAAGTATAAAGAATTTCCTTTAAATACATTGAGTTTGTGAGGCCTGGAAGGCATTGATTTTAAGATGTTGAAAAGGAAGTTAGTTTGTGTGTATATATAGATATATACACATATTTGTCTTTGTATATGTGCATATGTAGGCATTTGTATGCCATGCGTTAACCTCATAAATAATTCCATGCAATTAAATAATTAATAACAATTAAATAACTAAATTATTATTATATTTAATAATTCCATGCAGTGCAATTAAATTCACTTCAATATGATTCAAGATATTGATACTTTCATGTTACGTAAAGTGCTCTTTAATGAACTTATTTTTTTCTTCAATAAAAGAGAATGAATACCAAAATATTAATATCTCATAGGTCAGTGGGGTGAAACTCACCCCTCAAAATGCAGAGAAGTCCAAATGGATTGAAATCAGAAAAGCTTTATTGGGAGGAAAATCAGGCACTAGTGCCAAGACTGCCAGCACAAAGTACGAATGGAGTCCAAAGCCCAGGAGAGGTAGCAGAGATTTATGCATGAAAATCATGAAGGGTAGATTCAGAGAGCGATTTAGAAAAAGAAAAAAAAAAGGACAATCTTTCCCAAGGGCAGGTATTATACAGAAGCAGGATTTTTGTAGGACCTGATAACTACATGACAAGTTTAGGGTATTTTGGGGTGCATAGCTCAGTAATGTCAGCCAGCAAACATCACCAGTGATATCTCTGGATGAGCAAAACTTTGGCTCAATGCAGATTCCTAATTTAGCAAAAGGGCTTATCCTGTGTATAGTGCACTTGTTTGGTAAGATAATTCAAAGAAAATAGATATTAATCTCAAGGGTATTCTCATGCTTAACACTCCCCTAAATCCACTCCTGAAACAATTCCCTTCCAGGCTGTTCCTAGTACCCGAAACACCAATTTTGAAAAGACTTTCTTTCTATTCTTATCACTGATGTCGAAGCCATTCACAAAAATTTTCACCATATATATCTATATGAAAACGTAAACTATAAAAATATATATGGTTAACATGATATAAGAAAATTGAAATAATTAGAACATGATTGAACCAGTTTAATGTGGATTGAAAGAGTTTTAACTGTATTGAAAACAAGTATTTAAGTATAGGCAATGGCTAATTAGTTACTTATGCAATTAGGTACGTAGATACTTAAGTACTTAACTAAATGGGTATTTAAGTACTTACGTACTTAAGGAATTGCATACTTAGATATTTAAGAGAATTAAAAACTTTATCTATTAGCAACTTATTAAGAGAGCTATTTTGGTACACAGATAATTAGATGTTTAAGTACTTAGCTACATAGTTATTTGGGCAAATAGTTACTCAAATATTAAGATGCTTATGTATTTGGGTACTTAGGTAAGTGGGAATTTAGATACTTAGACAAATGGTAAGTGTGGAGCTAGTTGGTCCAGTATATGGGGTGCTAGGCCTGGAGTCAGGGAGATATTTTCCTCAGTTTAAATCTGATCTCAGACACGTACTAGATGTGTGATCCTTGTCAGGTTACTTAACCCTTTTTGCATCAGTTTCCTCACATGTAAAATGAGCTGGAGAAGAAAATGGTAAGCTATTCCAGTATCTCTACCAAGAAAACTCCAAATGAGGTCAGAATCAGACATAACTGAAAAGATTGAACAATACCACAATAGAAGTTTGTGCTTAGATAGGTAGGGCATAAGCACTTAGATAATTAACTATATGGGATTTAAGTTATAATGTCCTTAGGCATTTAGGCATTTAAGTAATTTGATAGTTATGTAATCATTTAATTAGGTATTTGGAAACCTGAGCACTTAGATGCTTACTTAATTAGATACTTTGTCACATAGGTACCTGCTAGGTACTTAGGCACTAAGGTACTTACATAATTAAGTGAATACTTAGTTATACAACACTGAATTATGTCATTGGAAGCTAATTGGTAAAGTAGATATTGTCAGCCCTGGAGTGAGGAAGATCTGAGTTCAAATCTGAACTTAGAAACTTGCTAGCTGTGTGACTCTGGGCAGCTCATCTAATCATGTTTCTTCAGCTTCTTCATCTGCAAAATGAGCTGGAGAAGACAATGGTAGACCACTCTAATATGTTTGCCAAGTGGGGTCACAAAGAGTCACATAGGACTATTGACAACTGCAACTAAATAGCAATAACAAATTATGTTTGTTTTTTGTTAATACTGGTACCTTTTAATGCTTCTTGAAGAAATTATATTTGATTTAAAGATGTGAGTCTGATGAATACAGTTAAAGTATCAGGTCTCTTTAATTTTTGTGTCTAAAACTGTTTCCCAACATTTATTTTACCATGTCCCCCTGTGCCTATTATAATTTTGAAATCACTAAAAATGAAGATATATATACTTCCTTGGCCTGGTATATCTCAAGTTTTCCATAGACTTTGTATATTGTTAAAAGGACTTTACTGAATCAGTCTCTAATGTGGGAATACTCAGAGCCACACAAAACAGGTCTAGAGAAGAGTACCAGTAATCAAGTTAAATTCATCAATTTCAGAGTGAGGAATTCTCTCTAAGAGGGAGTAAAATCACAGCTTATGTACATAGATCACAATTGGGGAAGGAAGGGGGAGAAGTGGATTACAAACAATCATTTCCAGGGCCTTAGTGGTTTCCCATGGGATCCACAATACAGGTGTTCTGGAGTCCTATGGGAACAGTACCACTCAAGTCTTTGCGGGGCTTTACTTGGTGGATCACAGAATGAGAGTTCTGTGATGAGTACAGGTTATACAATCTTTGATTCACATTACTTAATGTACATAGGCACAAAAATGTAGTGATTGTGAGGACTGCCAAGGGTTTCTTGGATCAAGTCAAGTTCTATTTTAAATCCCTGACTCCCAAGTCAGAGTCTCCTGAGAAATTTAAATTATTAGTATATTCATTACATTTATCATATTGATTAATTTGAAAATCATAATTCCCTTCATATAATTTCATTTTTACTATGTAGAATAAGTAGAAAGATGAAACATCTTCCATGGTGGTCTTTTTATCACTACTAGTTCACATGGTAGAAGTTATTATTGCTTGTTGCCTTTTAGCAGATGATGTGCTGACTATACCAATCTGCTTATTTTCTTCACTAAAGAGAATGTACATCGTTCTCTTTTCAATAACCTCCAACTTCATTAAGAATTCTGGCTTCATTTATACTCAAGAGGTTAATATGTATGTGGTTTGTGGCAGTCATTTGATGAATGGAAAAAAATAGTATATTAAAGAGTTTTAAGAATTACAATGATTTCTTTGAAGACAAAGTGACAACACTGTCACTGTGTAAAAAAGGAATCTGCATGAGACTGAGATATTTTTTTTTGTTTCCCCCCCACACACATTGTAGGTAACCTTGCCAAAATAAAATGCATCAACTATTAGCCAACTTCCCATTGATATGCTTATTCGTATACCTGTCTTTAAAATAAAGTGATGTCATCTATAAACCAGCCTATGCTAGGAGCATGTCCCAATTGAGTATGGCCTTTTGGGATTTATATTCATTTATGGTGCCCTCTGAGCACTGAATATTATCTCCATTCTTCAGTGAGTTATCAATTTAAAACTGATAGAGAGGCACTTAGAATATGATAATAGTTTATAAGATTTTTAGGGAGAGAAAAGCAAACCTAAAATATTTTAACATTTTACACAAATTAAATGAAAAATATAAAGCATTTAATATGCTATCATTACTATGCTAAATATTGAGATATATATGAAAAAGGAAAGTCATGCCCTGCCCTCAAGGTCAGGCTTTAATTTTGTTTGGAAAATTACTAGGATAGTGAGTGGAGCAATAGGAGAATAAGTTGATAGATCTTATCCAGGAAAATGACAAGAGTTGAATTGGCTATGGTTCAATAATTGTAAACACAGAGAAGGAGAAAGTTACTGACAGATGCCTAAGCACTGAAGTTGAAGTACGCCTTGGATAGAGTCTGGTAATAGAGCCAGCAGAGGAAAGCACCAACTGGGAAAGTGAAGCTTTGGTGGTATAGTTTCTGGGGAGTGAATCCCACAAGAAATGGCTTGTAGTCCATGCCAAGGCATTTGTTGAGGTGTCCAGGGAGTTAAATAACAAAAACCAAAGAATATTAAGATTTCTTTTACCCCTTAAGCCTGAAATAAAATTAATAATTTTAATTTTCCCTCTTGGCCCAGTCATGTGGTTTCATGGATGGAAGGAATCCTTAGTGAGTAAATTCTTTCCACTATTCCATTGTTAAATATTTGGCAACCTTACATTTTAGAGGCTTATCTGGGAGAATGAAAAGGGTAAATGATAAATAGCAACTATGTGTTACAGGTAATATTTAACCTAGACTTTCCTGATGCCAAGGTGAGGTATCCATCTACTACACTATGTCTTTCAAAGAGTACCATCAGGTTGCTGCTGTTATTGTTTATGCTTCCTTCTCCAGGAGGCCTGTGACATCAAGAGGGTGATGCCAGGACCTGCAAGTGAATTGGATTTAAGTGAGGTAGGGCTATACAAAGCCACCAGTCTAACTTTTTCCTCCAATGGCAAGAAATAAATCAAGGTCACTAAATATAGTCCCTTATTATGACAAAAAAGGATTGAGTTTCCATTCTGATTCTAACATATAATTGCAATGGGGTTGAGAACAAGTGATGGTATAGATTCTTAGTTTCTTCCTTTATGAGAATGGAAATAATAACATGCACACATATGAGATAGGTTAAATTAGAGCCATTTGAGGCTACCACCTTGTAAATATCGAGCAACTAAATAAGGGTCAAATGATATAGTTATAAGTAATCACTTCTTTTTCTGCCTATATCGGTCACTAAATTGGTATGTGGTGATAAGAAAGGCAGGATAATATAGAAAGGAAAAAAAAAAAGTATGAGCTCTGAAACCAGAGGACCTGTGCTCATATTGTCAGTCTGATGCTTAACATCTGAATAAATTTGGGCAAGTTACACATCCTCTCTGGTATAGTTTCTCTTCTGTAACATGAAAGGTCCTATTTAGCTTAGGATTTACACTCTTCCCATATAGCCTTATAATCCCTCTAGAAAATTCTTAACCTGGGGTCCATTAACTGTTTAAAAAATACTTTCAAAATTATATTTTAATACATTTGCTTTTCTTTGAAATCCCATTTATTTTATTTTGTTTATATAAAACATTATTCTGAGAAGCATTTCTTAGGTTTCACCAGACTGCCAAAAAGTTCTAAGCCAAAAAACAAGAACCCCTATTAAAGACCTAGATAGGTTGAAGAAATGAGTTTATTTGTTTGTTTGTTTCTGGGTTTGTCTGTTCATTTTTTCCTGCTTGTCATTAATGACCCTGATAACTGCTTAATTGTTTTACATTAATGTGGCATCTTTGAAAATAAGAAATGAAAACACAATAGAATAGTCAATAACTTTTTCAGGGATCCACAAATATTTCTCCTTTCAGTCTGGCACAGTCTCAAAGCAGTACCTGACATTTATGCCTCTAGATAGGAGCTGAATACTCTGATTGGCTTAATTGTTAGGGACATAGTGTTGAATTTTTCTAGATTCATTCTTTGTATTGCTGATTGGTATAAGGATATGGGGAGGGATATAGCATAGAATGATATTTCAGTCACAAAGACTAAAGGAAGATAAATGTTCAGTCATGTTATAGTCAGTTGTGTTTGATATCCATGCTAAGAATGATCAGATACTTTCACACTGAAATATTTCATCATTGAAAATCTTTTCAGTCTTTATAATTATCTACTAATATTTAGAAGACACAGACAATGATTGGATGATTTAGAGGCAATTGAAAGCATGCTATTAAGATATGGAACAACTTCCTGATCTGGTGGGAAATTAAGTCTGCCCCCAAAGTAATAAATCATTACACTATGCCCAAAGAAACTTCCTGTCTTTCCAAAATGATCTTAGATTGAAAAAGAGTCAGATAATTCTGTACAAAAATTGGAATGAAAAGAAAATAAAACAAAAATCAAAAACTAAGAGATTAGTAAGTCATCCCTAAAGAGGAATGATTTTCTATGAATATTTAACAAATATTGGATTATACAGTTGCTGAGGACTAAGTCTAGAAACATCATATAAATGGTTATTATCAGGAATATCCCTAAGCAACATTATGAAGCAGGTAGAAATACTCTCTTGTACTTTTCTACTTTAGTAATCTTTCCTTCAGTTTTTTCTACTTCCTTAGAATTACCTATCTTTGCCTCATTCTACAAGAGGGACATTGCAATCAAATTAATCTTAACTAGCATATTACTTGATAAAGGTTTTAGGTATTTTCTTTATAAGAGGTGGATGAAACCAAGATCTCATTTTAGCTCCAATATCCTAAATTGGATGAGAATATATCTTAATCCATCAATCAATTAATCAGTACAAAGACCTTAGTCTAAGTACAATAAGCCTCTAGAATACAAAGGTATTTAAAAAGAAACATTTTCTGATAGGCTGAAGAAACTTGCCTACAAGATCATCTATAAATGAACAATGATGGTGAGAAGGGAGGAAATTCCAAAAATAAGAGTGACTAGAGTTCTAGATGAAATCCTTGAGAAGGAAACTCCTGAGGGAGTTGACAAGAGTAGAAGAAAATGAGAGACCTTAACCTCAAATAGATCTCTTTCCTCTCCCTTAAGAATACTTTCCACTTTGGAAGAATCTGGAAGATATTGAAATTCTCATTTTCTCATCAGCATCCTATCCTCACACTAGAATCAGGCCCCATGTTCCCATCAGTATCTTAAACGGCATCTCTGAATTAGATTGCGGACATTATTTGGATCAGCAGTAGCTAAGGTCAGACTGGACTTTGGCTCTAGAAGGAGCTCGGCAAAGAAACTTCAGCAAATTTAAGGAAAACTTTTTCAGTACCTCAAGAATTAGAGTAAAATACTTCCAGCAAAAAAGGAGCTGTGAGCTATCCTTTTGCCACGTGTTCTCTAAGATCAAGCTTCTTTTCCTCTGGACTCAATGTGGATTTGTATATATCATAGATTTTGAGGGGAGGTGGTGGACAATGTTTAGTGCCAATTTTTCTTATTATACCACCTCTGTAAATTCTGAAGGTTACTGATTAAATTAATTTTCAACTATTAATGGGGGGGAATGAGTACATCAATAGAGGTTCAAGTCAATGACTTTAGAAGAGCCTTCCTGAAATCTCAGAACTATACCTAGAATTGAGGGGAAGTTGTAGTTCTGGAAATTTATCTCTAGATTTCTGAATTGTCAGTGGAAGTGGGAATTTGGAAGAAGCATTCTCCAAAGCTTCTGTGGGCTACACTAGTGATGTCAAGATCAAATAGAAAAAGAATCCTATGGTCTGCATCTCAGAAAATGATAAATTAACATTATGCTATATTTTAATTTTATTTATTTTGTTAAACATTTCCCTATTATATTTTAATCTGCTTAGGAGTTTTATGGCTGCTTGACCTGTGGGCCAAGAGATTGATATCTCCATGCCATTCTCTTCCCAGAGATTTTTAAAAATGTATTTGTACTTCTGATTTAATCATAGTAATATTTACATTTTAATAGAAGACCTAAATATAAAACACTAGAAATCCCAGAAATTATAACATGTATTGGGAAAACTATTTGCTGCCTAAGAGATCACATTAACCCCTCAGTTTATGCCACATATAGAATCATTTAGAATTATAAAATCTTAAAATCTGAGAATTAGAAGAGAGGTTCAATAGAAACTCCTATTTTGACAGAGGGTGAATTTGAAGGTTATGTTACTTGTCCAGAGTTACACAACCAACACATGGATAATCTACAGTTCAAATCCAGGTATTGATGGCAAATCCAGCAAATCCACATATATTCTAATGGACCATTATGCTTTCTCATTCAATCTAAAATAACAATTTAGAATATCCCATTTTGTTGCTTTTTTGTTTGTTTGTTTGTTTGTTTTATTAGTGGGACTCTGGGATTCTGATTTAACAAGAATATGATCCAGGAGGGTTTGATCTGCTCTCCTAGAAGTCAGTGGGGTTCAAGAAGCTGGTGAAAGAAAGGAAAATATTAAACATAAGAGCAGGAGTGCTTTACCACAGAAGGCTGGGAACTAACCCCACCAAAAAGCAAAACATTCATCACACATACTTTTGGAAATTCATCTGCCACTTACAACATGTAAAAAAGATTTGAGATTATCATTACAATTAGCAGCTGTTGTCAGCTCTGCCTCACTTCATTAGTAATCAAGTTTCCCTCAGGTTACAGACTTGATTATATCCTCACAGGTTCTGAGAACAGATGCTTCCTACCTCCCACCTCTTCTGATCTCACTGCATTTTAAAGTTCAGCTATTTTTAGGAGCACCCCTTGCCATTGATATCAGTTCAAAAACTCATAACCCAACAAAACTTGGTGCCCAAGTATTTCATTATGACTCAGAGAAGATTAGAAGTTTATCACAGAGAAACAGCAAACAGAAAGCAAGAATTTTTTTTTCCAACGATGATGCAAAGACATAAGGCAAATAATTTCTGATGAAGGGATTAGAATTCTCCAGGCAAATCCAAGTATAACAAACTGTACTAGACCTCCAGATTGTTGTTTTGGAATGAATTTTTTGCCAAAGATTATGGAGCTCAAAATAACATTACCATTCTGCAGAAGCTAATAATAATAGTTAACATTTCTATAGCACCTAAAATGTTCCAGGCACTTGTTCAAATATTAACTCATTTGAGTTGTTCAATAACCCTGGGAGGTAGTGCTATCATTATGCCCATTTTATAGTTGAGGAATCTGACACTAAGGGATTTTCTTAAAGTCACACATCTAACACCTGTCTCAGGTAGGATCTGAAATCAGATCTTCCTGTCCCCAGGGCCAGCACTCTATTTACCATACAACTAGGTTTCTCTAGGGCTACAAGCACAGCAAAGGTAATGAACAGTCCCCTTAGTAGTACCAAGACCATTGAGTCTAGAGTCAAAAGGCTTGGGTTTAAAACCTATCTTAGTCACTTGTAAATTGTGAGAATATGAGAAAAGTAAGTCTTTTAACTTTACTAAACCTTGGTTTCTTGCTGGTAAAGTGGAGCTAATAATACTTTCATTACCTACCTATTAGAAGTAGCATGGTTCAACAGCAAGAGTATCGGGCATGAAATCAGGAAGATTAGGTTTCAAATCCTGCTTCAGAAGCTTATTTGTTGTTTGGCTTTGGCACATTACTTAATTTCTCTTATTCTCAGCTTACCCATATGTAAAATAGGAATAACATCAGTACAAATCCCATGGAGCTGATAGGAGTATCAAACTGACCTTAAAGAAGTATAGAAATTATAGAAAATTTATAGAGAGGTCAGTTATCAGCATCACTGAATTTTTATGAGCAAAATGGAGATTCAGTGTCTGATCTTCTGAACCCTTTTAATCTCACTGAACAAGCTCACCTACAATACAGAAATAATAGGACTTGAGCTAATAAACTTATAATTTGTCACTTTTTTGTTTGCTTTGTAATTGTTTAAAGATAAAATATACTAATTGTGTAATTGTGTTTGTAATATTTAAGGTGCTACATAAATATGTTATAATTATCAATTTTGATAATTTTGTGAATTATTTTACCTCATTTACATGAGGACTCTCTGAAAAGTGTGCATATAGACCTCCTCATTCACTCGAGCCTTCTGCATTTTTGTAACTTTTACCCATGTTAGCTCATGCATTCTTTACCAAAGCTTGAGTCGAAGGAATAGGGAAACTAGGGGAAGCATTTTCTAAAATGCTATTACTTCATGAATTAGCAAGTTTAAGTAAAAACTCCACACAGATAAAAAAAAATCTGTCTTCTTGTCTTTCACAGAGAGATACAGAGACAGAGACAAAGAGGCAGATACAGAGAGACAGAGAGACAGAGAGTTAGAGACAGAAAGACGGACAGACAGACAGAGAGACACAGAGAGAATTACATTTCCTTTCAACTCTTGGATTTTTCCTTCATTGATTTGCTTTGCTGGGCATTTTCTTGGATGAGGTTGTGAAGACATTTGATGCTTTTGCTTAGAGATGGAATAAGAGTGTATCAAAGGGGATGTGAATGTAGGGAAGTTATAAAAAGCTTCACAATTCTAATCAGTATTCTTCCCTGCCCCTCCCTTCCTAGTCTCTGAAGGAAGTCTGTGGGTTTCTCCATAGAGAATGGTTAGTTCACTGACATCTGGGAGTACTATTAAAAGAAGCCATTTGTTGAGACATAGAATGTACAAAATGAATACTGATCTTTTGCTAAAATGATTTTTATGCAAAAAAGACAAAGGAATATCACCCTCTTTTTCTATAAGAAATAGGATAATAGCTTCTAAATATTTGATGATCTTTCCTAATAATTCAGTTTGTTAATACATATTTATTAAAAACTTAGTATGTACCAGGGGCAGCTAGAGGTGGCACAATGGATAGAGTATCATCTCCCAGAGTTAGGAAGATCTGATTTCAAATTCAATCTCAGACACTTACTAGCTGTGTGACCCTGGGGAAGTCACTTAAACCTCAATTTACTCATTTGTAAAATGATATGGAGTATGAAATGTTAAACCACTCTGGCATCTTTGACAAGAAAACCCCAAATGGTGTCATGGAGAATTGGACATGACTTAAATAGCTCAGCAACAAAACAAAACAAGAAATGTACCAGCCACTGTGCTAAATGCTGGGATTACAAAAAAGAAGCAAAAGACAGGCTCTACCCTCAAGGAGCTCAAAATCTAATGTGGAAGACAATAAGCAAACATGTAAGTATGTATGTATAATATGCACACATATGGATATGTGTACATATTGGGTTTAAAACCTATCTTAGTCACTTGTAAATTGTGAGAATATGAGAAAAGTAAGTCTTTTAACTTTACTAAACCTTGGTTTCTTGCTGGTAAAGTGGAGCTAATAATACTTTCATTACCTACCTATTAGAAGTAGCATGGTTCAACAGCAAGAGTATCAGGCATGAAATCAGGAAGATTAGGTTTTCTTCTTTCTTTTCAATCATTGGCCCAATTAATTCATCCTCTGATATGTGTGCATATGTGTGCATATGCCATCTATAAGATAAAAAGGAAATTATTTAAAAACTGAAAACACTGGAATGGAAGATTTGTGAAGGCTTCCTGTAGGGACTCCTTTAAGGAGATCAGGAAACCTGGGATGAAGAGATGAGGAAAGAGAGCATTGCTAGCATGGAGAATAACTAATAACAATGCCCAGAGTCAAGAGTATCTTGTTTGTGCAACAGCAGTGAGGCCAGGGTCCCTGAATCCAAGAGTGCTAAGTATAAGACATCTAGGAGTAGGAAGGATTTTTTTTCCTTTTATTTTAGGGTGAGAGATATGGTTATGAAATGCTTTGAGTACCAAACAGAGTATTTTACATTTGATCTTGGAGATAATGAAGATCCACCAATTTTACTGAGTAAGAGTATGCTTCAGGAAAATCACTTTGCATCTACAGAATAGATTGGAGTGGAGAAAAAGTAGAGGTACACTGGTCAATTAGCAGGCTATTGCCATAATCCATGTGTGAGTTGATGAGGTCCTGTATCAGCGTGGTAACAGTATCAGAAGAAAGGATGGTTCATTGAGAGATTTGCAAAGGTGAAATTGACTGGTCTTACAGATAGATCAAATATGGGGTGGGGGGGGTAAGAGATGGTATGGAGCTAAAGAAGGCTCCTGAGGGACTGGGGGAATAGTGTTGCCCTCAACAATAATAAGGAAGTTAGGAGGGAGGGAGAGTAAAAGGGGAAAGATACTGTGTTCATTTTTAGACATTGAGTTTAAGATGTCTATTTGACATCCAATTCCAAATGTGTGAAGAACAACGGGAGATGAGTGAGTGGTCATCAGCAGAGAGGTTCAGGCAGAATAGGTAGACTTAAGAATCATCAGCTTAGTGGTTGTAGTTAAATCCACTAGAGCTGATGTGATCACCGTAGGAGTAGTATGGAAGTAGAGGAGAAAAGTGTCCATGTTAGAGCATCGTGGGACAACTGTGGTTAGAGGGCATGACCTGGATGAAGATTCAACAAAAGAGACTGAGAAGGAATGGTCTGATAGATAGGAAGAGAACCAGAAGTAAGTGGTATTTGGGGAAAAAAATAGAGAGAGAGAAAAGTGAATCAAGGAAAAGAGTGTGATCAGCAGTGCCAAAAACTGCAGATAGGTCAATAAGAACTTTGAGGAAAGGTCATTGGATTGTTTAGATAGCACCTCTTGCTTCAGTTTCACAAGGGAGAATCCAGTAAGCAAAATGTTATGAATATAGAAGATTGAATTTACATTATGACCAAATGAACTATAGTCATCATTAGGCTCTCTTTTGTGAATGAGATCTTTCTTTTTTAAGGATAATTCAAGGTTTAGACCAGTGGGAAGACTGAATAAATTTTGCTCCTCAGCAGTACTCCAGAAAGATCTAGGCATCAAATCATACAATGTTCAAAATGGAAGAGAACTTAGTGATCATTGAATCCTACATTCTCCAATGAGAAATCCAAGGACAAGTAAATGACTTTACACAGGTTACATTGTCAGTTATTTGTGAGCCATGATGGATCCCAGGTCTATCTTCTGGATTACACTCCAGTGACCATACCACTCTGCCAAATTGCCTAGTAAAATTTAAAAATGTCCACATCTCCTTTTAAACAAAATCTGCTCAGGTCTTAGGACAGGGAGTTTTAGAAGCAGGAAGAGGTGTTTTTTGTTTTTTTTTGTTTTTTTAATTTCCTTGTTATCCCGAAACCTTTACAGTGAAAACAATCAAACTAATATACAACTATTCACATACTGGAGATTCTAATCCAGTACTCCAAATTTTAGACTTTATATTTTGATACTGTATTTTGTCAACAGTATCTTCTTCTAGAAGCTTCCTATCCTTCTGTGTGGATATCAGGCAAAATGGGTTAAATTACCATTTTCTCCCTTAGTGTTTAACTGTTTAGCTGTGCATGAGGGAAACATTTCTTACTCTTACTCCTTTGTTATTACTGTTATCTGTACCCAGATTATATTTTCATATTTGACTTTATGTGTTTTATTTGTCTCTTCTTACACACAAGGGCCATTGCAGAAACAATGGCACAGTATTGTCCTCTATAGGCAGAAATTTACTTGGGCATATCTGTGCCAATGAAAGGATATATTTCATCCCTATCCTCATCTATTTTTAGTAAAAAGGATTCTGTTAAAGAAAAAAATAAAAGAAACAGATACCAAACTATCTCTACTTACTACTCTAAAACACATTTATTACAGTATTTCTTAATAATTTAATCCCATATGCCACTTCTATCCATGTGTACGTGTATATGCAAAAATCAACTTAATTATTTTTACCCACAATATACCCCTGTGCTATTCTTTAGGACATATACAATTTAATTCCTTAGAAGCTCTAGCATTCCAAGAGTCACAAATATATGATATTGCTGCAAGAACATTCAAAGTAAGAGTGATAGCATGGTGAAATAAACAATGCTATACTTAGAGACAAGTAGATCTGAGCTCAAATATTTTTTAGGGGATTTGAGGTAGCTCAATGGCACAGTGTGGATGGCATTCTGGACGTAGATTCAAGAATATGTGAATTCAAATTTGGCCTCAAATACTTACTAGCTATGTAATGCTGGAAGAAGTCATTAAACCTCTTTGCCTCAGTTTCCTCATTTGTAATATGGGATAATAAGAGTAACTAGCTACCAGGATTGTTATGAGGATCAGACAATATAAAAAATTTGTAAAGAGCTTTGCAAACCTTAACTGCTGGCTACT
>JAQQSU010003234.1:0-14425 GCA_028627135.1 Pseudochirops cupreus | reverse complement strand
TCATGTGTCTGCTTGGAGTTTATCTTCATATACAGTTGGAGATGTTGCTCGTTACCTAAGTTCGGCCAAACTGCTTTCCAGTTTTCCCAAAAGATTTTGTTAAACAATGAATATTCACCCCAGAAACTGGGGTCTTTGAGTTTATCAAATACCATGCTACTGTGATCATTTCCTTCCATAAATTATGAACCTAGTCTGTTCCACTAGTCAAGTTCTCTATTTTTTTTAACCAATACCAAATCATTTTAATGACTTCTTCTTTGCAGTATGGTTTGAGATCTGGCACTAATATATACTTTTCTGTCTCTTTTTTTTTTCATTATGAGCCTTAACCTCTGTTCCTCCATAGGCCTTTTCTTATCCAAGGTATTTTCTATCATCTGTGCCAATGTATCTAATGGTATCCCTATTTTTTTGGTCTGTATCAAAACATCAAGGATACATCCATGTTCATTCAGGGAAAGGAGAGCTTAAAATATGTTCAGGGCAGTCAAGTTTCATAAGAGGGAGGGTGTTTTTTTTCCTTTACATGCTCATTTTTAGCAGTTGAATCAGTTATTATATCTACATATAATGGAATCTACTACCAAATTCCTGGATTTCTTTTTATTAGGCTGTAATAAAAAGTTTGTCTGTGGTCACAACTGTCAGCAAGAGCAAATAAACTGGCAAATTCTTCTTTTCTGCATGGTAAGTAGCATTCTGTGAGTTTTCCTATAGCTTGGTGGTACAATAGATAGAGTGCTAGCACATCAGGAAGACCTGAGTTCAAATCTGCCCTTAGACATATACTAGCTGTGTAGCTCTGGGCAAGTCAGTTTGCCTCTTTCTGCTCCAGTTTCCTTGATCGTAAATGGGAATAGTAATAGCACCCACCTCAGAGGATTGCTGTGAGGGTCAAATGAGATATTTGTAAAGGATCTGGAAAATCTCATAGGTGCTTAATAAACCCTAGTTCCCTACCCCATGTCTTCCCTACATGGCCCTTTCCCCATTTGTATTCTGCCTTCTATGTCCTTGCTACTAGGGATATGCTAGTTTAGTACAATATATTAAGAGATTGAACGAATATTGGAGGTAATAAACAGAATCCAAACTCTCATTTCTGGCTTTGTATTTCTCAGGTCTTGCACAGGATTGGGAACATAGAGGTCTCTTACTAACTCTCTGCTGATTGATTTTTACAGATCACCAAACTGAGGTCAAGAGGGGTTCCAAAGTTTATTTCAAATTGCTTTCCTTTACTTACTCTATAGTAGAGCCAACCTGACCTTTTTGCTGTTCTTCGCACACTGACATTGCTTTTCTTCCTTCTATGCCTTTCCACGATGACCATCATTATATTCCCTGTTCACCTTTGACCCTTTACATCCCTAGTTTCATTCAAATTTTACTTCAAACAGCACCTCCTTTATGAAGCCTTTCCTGGTCCCTCAGGAAAGCATCTTATATTTTTCTTCCATGTTTTATATGTGCCCATAAGTATACATGTTGCCCCTCCTCCTCCTCATAGAACATAAGCTCCTTTTGTCTTTGCACCCTGGTGCCTAATGAGCAATTAATAAATTCTTAATTAATTGGTTGCCCAAGTTTACATCACCACTTTGACACAGAATATATAAATATTTATAGATATATAAATACAAGTATAGAAATATACCCTTTAATTTATTATAAATGTACATAAACAATTTAATAAATATTTGTTATAATTAAAACTTTTCTTTATCTAGAATATTTTCTTCACTAGCACCAAAATACCTAGTAGAGATCCTATTTTACTTGTGCCAAAACATGCCTGTTTGCTCACCAAAAAAAAAGATATCTTACAAACTGAGGCTAATTCTAGTTCACTATTCCAGAGTCAGTTTCAATTTCTCTGCCTCAGGATTCAGTACCTCAAGGTATCACTGAGGGGTTGTAGTGACTTTCTCTACTGTCACCGGCTCAAGACCACACCAGTTGTGCCACCCCCCACCCTTTTAGCCACAGTTTCATTTTGCTACTTAATATCTATTAACTTTTACAAAGGGACATTTACTTTTAAAATATAATAAGAACAAAAGCAAAACAAATCCCCTTTCATACAGTGAAGTTACACTCTTCCCTATACCATGGAGGTCATTGGGCAGAGTCGGCTCACTCTTAGAACAGTTTCTACTGATCCTTGGTCTCATCAACTTCAGATTCAAATGCACCATCAGTAACAATTAGTCCTAGTCTCAGTTATATCTGTGCTAGGTCCCTACCATCTTTGTTCCTCAAGACTGGCTATAAAACCAGACAATAATTCCTGACTTCCAGGCTTCCAGAGACTAACTCCACTGGCTCTCTGTAACTCACAAAGTAGTTCTCTCCAAATTTATTTCCTTCCCCTTCACAAAAAAAAAAAAAAAAACGACAAGGAAAAGTACAAAAGATTGTTCTTATAGGATCACATGTCAGCCCCAGAAGGAGAGTGTATACAACCTTTCCCTTTACGTTATTATCTCTCATCAGATGCCATCAGCTAAGGAGTCAAAACCAATCAAAGAACTCCTCTGAGAGAAAGGGGGGGAGGGAAGGAGGGAGAGAGGAAGGGAGAGAGAGAGAGAGAGAGAGAGGGAGAGACAGAGAGACAGAGAGACAGAGAGAACCAATGAGAAATGACCAAGGCTCTGATTGGGTGACACCTTTTAAATGTACCCCTAGCTTTTAGCTATACAACCAATCGAAAGTTGCCATTTACCACATGGTTAACATATTGTAAATAGTAACTGAAGGTCTACACATGTTCCAAAGTTTTTCCAGGGTGCTTCAATTGCACATCACCACAACTCTCCCAGAAGTAAGCCTCCCAGTCTCTTCCACGTGCAGAATAACACCAAAGACACTCTGTGCATTCACATCACATTTGTATCTTTAGGGGCATCAAGTTTCCTAAGTTTGATGTTCTTTATGCCCCAAAGTTAGTAAGTCATAGAGCTGGAAGCAGAATCCATATCCTCTGGTCTTAAATCTGTCATTCTTTCCACCATAATGCACTGTTCTCAAGGTTACATAAATGGTAAGACATCTATTGCCAGAGTTTGAACCCATATCCTTTGCCTCCCAGTCCTGGGCTATTTCACTGCACCACACTTCTACACAGAATATTTCTAGCTTTCCTTCCTCATCCATGCTACTTTATTTTCTTTATATTTTTTTTGCAAACTTTTTTTTTTACAAAATCAAAATGGTCTAACCTTCTACACTAAAGAGAGCCAAGTGTTCCCTAACTATTCTTCTAATCTGAAATGAATGTCTGAAAGGGCTGATGTTTTGACTTCAAACTCCCACCAGATGGCAACATTTCAGAGCACTGTATTCATTTATGAACAAGAGGCTATCTATCTATCTGGTATGTATGTATGTATGTATGTGTGTGCATATATATATATATATACACGCACATACATACATGTATCTATATGTATACATACATATGTGTGTGTATATAATATATTCACATACTATGAAGTTTCAGGGAAACCATCTAGTTTACTTTGGAAAATTCTGAAGCTCTTATAAGACAGTAAAAAGGTGTGTGTACATGCATATACAGACATACACATATGCATATATGTATGTGCATACATATAACTATATATGCATAATATTGGCTATTATTTTAGT
This sequence comes from Pseudochirops cupreus, assembly GCA_028627135.1. Classification (NCBI taxonomy): domain Eukaryota; kingdom Metazoa; phylum Chordata; class Mammalia; order Diprotodontia; family Pseudocheiridae; genus Pseudochirops; species Pseudochirops cupreus. The sequence continues at coordinate 10,771 of JAQQSU010003234.1, read as the reverse complement.
ATGAATATAAATGGTTGTGTGTGTATATACATATATATATATGTACATACACATGTGTGTATATACTTATTTTTATCATCTTAATGCAACTTTAGAATTTCTCAAAGTAAACTAGGTGGTTTCCTTAAAAACAGAAAGTTAGCACTATCCCAGAAGTATCCCAGGAGTAGTTTAGGCTATTTTTCTTTTGACAAATTTTATCTTTTTTTTTTCCATGGAAGACACTATTAACATGATTTTGCTTCCTCCCTTTTGGGAAAAATCTTGTTTTTACATAATGCTGCCAAAAATAGAAATAGGAAGAAAGTCTGTCAACAAACTGATTACTTCCATTGTTTTTGCAAAAGCAAAACCAAACAAGGGAATTTCCATTAGACTAGACTTGGTAGGGGTAAAAAAGTGAACAAATAGGCATTTTGGGGTCTGTGGAATGTCCACCCAATAGCAGGAAGTTCTAGCCACATGTTTGAGATGCTTCAGGTGCAGTTGTGCCTAAAGGCAGGCAGCTGGATGGACCAGATTATTTCTAGAGATCCCATCTGGACTTAAAGTTCAGAGTTAACAAAGTGCAACTTCATGAAGTAGAGCCTTAGGAATGAGATCACAGGGCTTACCTAGGGGACCTAAGACTAACAGAGGGTATATGTGCTCTGTCACCTTTTCTGCCCTTCCTCATACTCATTCCAAGGCCCCACCCTGTTATTTCAATAAAATCTACCCCTAAATACCTGCCTCTTTAAAGTCACCAAGTTAAAGGAAATGAGATTTGCTTTTACTGAGTGAGATTTGAACAATAGCTATTATTAGACTCACTATGTGATATCTGGGACCTCCTTTTCCTGCCCTATATAATACTATCTTCCCTCCCCCTCCCTCAAGTGCATTTTACTTCCCTTTAATGCGTCTGAATATTTACCTAACCAAATTCACTCAGCTGAGGCCAGCGGAAGTTCTGTTTAGAGTTCATCATTTGGTTAAGTCTTACAGTTTTGTTTATTATGTTTTCATGGTTAATAACCTAGCCATAAAGTACTGCAATAGATTTAAAATAGGATCTGTCTGGGTAAAGGCCTCATTATTCAGTATTCCTTATGTAGTACTTTGTGTCACCACAGCTTACCCAGTGCCTACCACAAGTCTTTATAACTGTATACCACAGCAAGCCAATGCTGTTCATAGGGTTTTCTTGGCAAAGATATCATACTGGCTTACCATTTTCTTCTCCAGCAGATTAAGGCAAACAGGGTTAAGCGACTTTCCCAAGATTATACAGCTAATAAGTACCTGAGGCTGAATTTGAACTCAGTTCTTCCTGACTCCAGTCAGACAGCTCCATCTACTGTCACCTAGCTGCCTCTACCTAGAACTTAACAGACGTTTAATAAATGTTTTTTGAACTGAATTGAAATTGAAATGGCACTATGGAAGGCAAACTGGATTTGGAGTCAGAAAACTTGGATCCGATTCCTTTCTCTGTCACTATCTATGTGACCTTGGGCAAAGTTAGAGGTTTCAGTTTAGTCATCTATGATAGGCAGTCAGACTAAATGATCTCCAAGGTCCCTTCTAGCTCTGCTAATCAGAGAAGCTTTCATCCAGGAACAGGCAAAAGCTGGAGTACCTGCCCCTTGCTCCCTCAAAGCATCAGCCTCATCTCTGAGGCTCAAAACTCCAGTATTAGATTTTGTTTTGTTTTGCTTTGTCTTAAAGCTTTTGTTATTCATGAAAAATGCAAATACAATTGGAACAGGTAATTATTTCTTCATTAAGAATGATTTAGATCTTTGTACAAGTGACCAGAAGACCCCTTTCTTATGGTTAGATTTTGATGCTCCAAAAGTCTGAGGAGAGAAGGGTTTGGTTGGATGTAGAATGGTGAAGAAAGGAGAAGCTCAACTAGGCACATTCCATTCATTCTGAGATTTTTTCCTAAGGTAAAGCCTAAAGGAAAGGAACAAAATTGGAGCAATATACATATAAGAAATATTCTTAAATGACCTACACTTTTAATAGCATTTATTTGTAGTAGATTAAATAGTTCACTGGACTTGGAATTAGGAAGACCTGAGTTCAGTTTCTGCCATTTATGAGCTGTGTGACTCTGGGCAAGTTGCTTACATTTTCTCAGGCTCAGTTTCCTCATTTGTAAAATGTGGATTAAAAATAGCATGTACTACACAGGATAGCTGTGAGGAACAAATGAAATTTATATATTGTGTCTGTGGATGTATGTATATATATTTCATTTCCATGTATATACAGACATACATATATAATATGCATGTATAGTGATTTGCTAACCTTAAAGTACTACATAAATGTTGACTATTATTTCTTCAGACCTCTATATTTCCTATCTTGCTAAAACAGTGACATCAAATACTTGCAAAAAGTCTATCTAAATTTAACATATTTTCTTCATCCCCATTCTTGGAGGGCCAACCCTGCTACGTTCTACCTACACACACACACACACACACACACACACAGGTTTACAGAGGTTTCTCTGATACTCTGAGGAGGTTCAGGGAAGTTCTTTCCCTTGCTATCGGTTTAAGCCACAGTTGAATATGTGCCCTCCATTTTGACGTACCCTGGGTCCATTTAAACACTTAACTTGTGACTCCCTTTTCCAAAGATATTTACTTCAGAAATATTGTACAAACAAATAAACATTTTTCCAATACTTTGGGAGTGTTTCCCCCAAATCATCTTTATCTCTGGAGTCAGGGAAGCTCAAAGTCTCACAGTTTAACTCAATTCCTACATGAATGAATGAATGAATGAATAAAGCATTTACTAAGAATTTACAATATGTAAAGTACTATGCTAAGGGTTGGGAATACAAATAGAAAAGCAAGATGGTCCCCACTCTCAAGGAGCTCACATTCTGCTAGGAGATATAATACATATGGAAGGACAGTGCTGCAAATCAGATGGAAAGGTTCCATGGTCTGTAGGGTATAATAGCAAAGCAAAGAGTAAAGCCTCTTCTCGAATGTTACTTCCACTGAAAAATCATATCAGTCTCTGATTTTGAACCATTTTACAAGGTGAAGGACTTAGCTTGCAAGAACTTTTTTTTTCCCCCTGGAAAAAAACAGATGTGGAGATGCACCTGCAGGAATAGTTGTTAAGCTCTATCTCCAAAGGGGTTGCTTCCTGCATGATGGCTTTGGTTATGAAAAGCATTGATATTTCAAAGGTTCTCTGGCTCCGGGTACATAGCATTACTCCCACCAAGTTCACGTCAAAAGGCTATCTAACCTAATATTTCCCGACATTTGCTCCACTGGACTGCATTGCTGAGCTGGCTGCAATACTGCCATACTGCAATACTCACCTGCTCTGAGTGAAGGAGTCCTTCACTTTTATACATAAATGAAAGAAAAACTCCTTACCAATTGCTCCATCAGTTTTAAAGAGACAACCAGTTTTTCTCTACATAGCCCACAAAAAGAGGTGCTCTCCACCACATGGCATGAGAATTCAAAACATCCCATCCATACATGCCCCTTTCTTCCACTTTCCCAGAAGTTTAAGTGATCCATCATCTTCCTTTTGGGTGATGCCATCTTAAATAGTCTAAGTATGCACCAAACCCCCTATTATACAAGAATTTGTTTCTATTACTAGAGTTCCTTCCAACACAGGATTAAGAGCAAGTATGGACTTTGGAGGTCATAGTTCAATCCTTTCATTTTATAACTAAGAATATTGAGGCTCAGAAAGGTAAAGTGATTTGTCTGAGGTCACACAAATATTAAATAGCAGAGCCAGAATGTGAATCCAGGTTTTCCTGCTCCAACGCCAGAGCACTCTCCACTATGACATACTGCTTCAGTCAAAACCCCTAGCAAGAGTTTCTAGCAAGCAATCAGGGTTGTTCCTTTGTATACATTTCTCTGCAAACCAGAAGATTATCTGTTGCAGTGTTCCCAAAGAGCTGCATCTTTCTCTTCCCATCAAAAAAGAGAAAGAAAGAAAAAAACCACAACTAAATGATAAGCATGATGGAATGGTATTCAGAGTATTTATATATCCCACTCTCTTCCCAGAACTAAAGTATTGGTTTAAATTGATATCTACTCAGCTTTCTTTCCAAAATGTCTTCATTTGATATAACTAATAATATTTTACAAAAAGTTTCAACTCCAGGAGATTTGAGAAGTTCCATGATAGCATAGCCCTGCCTAATAGACATTAACATGCTTTTTGGTGGGAAGAAAAACAAAACCTAATAGAGCCTAGTCTTTCTATATGCAAATAAGATAATAAAATGCAATAAATCGAAAGGCAAAATTTCATCTCTTTAAAGAAGGAAGCCATTCTAAAAAATTAAACCGTACTCCAGTGTCTTTTCATTGAGAACGACCCCTATAGGAAAAAGCATTCTTATTTGTTTGTTAGTGAGAGTCTCTAATTAAAGAAAGACTCAGGGCTATAGAAGCTTGAAGTAAATTTATTTATTCAACAAGTATTTATTTAGCAAGACACCATGGTTGAGTATCTTGGGTGCTAGAACATGTTTGAATGCTTCCCACAAGGAGTTAAAAATGTCGTGTAGTCTCTGAGGATCACAGGATTATGGACTAATAGCTGAAGGGGATCTTAGAAGTCATCTATTCCAATCTCTTTATTTTGTAGATGAAACCTCGATCTCAGAGAGGTTAAGTGACTTGCCTAAGGTCACATGTACGAAATGACAGAGCTAGAATTTGAATCCAGGTTCCCTGACCTAAATCCAGCAATTTTTCCTCTATACTATGTTTCTAAAATTTTGCTAAAAGGCCTGGGGGGGGAGAAGCATTTCAGGTGGAGGAAATGACAACAGTAAAGCTTCAAGAATGTAGGAAAGATAAGGTGCGTTTTTAGAGAATCTAGGAAGAAGGAGATAATCTCTACTATTCCTTCTAGTTCTAAATCCTATAGGCTAGGACACATATAGGGGATGCATTAACTAATTCAATTTAATTTAGCAAATATTTCCTATATTTAAAGTCCTGTGCTTTGCTAGCCCTTGTGGAAGATACACAGGCTAAAAGGAGGCAGCGTGGCATAATGGGAAGAATAACGGTTCTAGAGCCACTGGGTTTACATCCTGAGTTTACATCCTACCCTTATATGAAATTCATTAAGTCATCCAATCTCCCGGGGCCTCAGTTTCCTCATCTATAAAGTTGAGTAGGAAAGAGAAGGTACAGTAAGCTCTTTTTTAAAAAAATTATTTTATTTATGTCTTTTCCTCTTACATTGTCTACATTTTCCCCTAAATCCATCATGCCCTAGTATTAAAACAATAAAAAATAAAATCTGATACCATAGAGAGCGTTCCAAATCCATGGAGCTTCACTTCAGCAAAGGAGAGGAGGGATGTATCTCCTCATAGCTCTAAAAACAAGCTTGATCTTTGTAACTTCATAATATTCAGTCTCAATTATTTTCTGGTGATTGCTCTTCCCATTTATATTGCTGTAATTATTATGTGTATTATTTTTCTGACTGTACCTCCTTCACTTAGTATCAATTTATATAAGACTTCCTATTTTGTATAAGACTTCCCAATTTATATAAGACTTTCCTCTGTAGTCACCAGATTTGTTGTTCTTTACAAAACTGTAATATTTCATTTCATCATGTACCACAATCATTGAGTCCCAGTCAATGGATATCCATTCGTTCCCAGTTCTTTACTATGACAAAAATGCTGTTATAGATATTTTGGTATATTTAAACCTTCTCTTTTTGCTGATGACTTTCTTGGAGTATTATCTGTATAATCCTAAATTGTTTTGCAGAACTGTTTACACACACACACACACACACACACACACTCACTCATCGCTCCACTAATCATCACATTATTGTGCTTGTTTGTTTTTTTCACAACCTCTTCAACATTAACTATTCCATCTCTTGTCATCTATATTAACCTTCTACAGGAGGTCTAACCTTAGGGTTATTATGATTTGCATTTCTCTTTCAATGAATTGTATCATGTTAAGGTAACAAAAGGGGGAAATACTCTGACCATTTTTTGTTTGTTTATATGTTTGCTTTTAAAGCACTGGATTAATATATCTTTATTCTGCTCCACTCCACCACTGCCTCAGAGGAGAGACGGGCTGAACCATCAAAAGCAAATGGAAACTGTGCATCTGTATACTAGTTGAATTATACAGATCCCTGGGGTTCAATTCAATGATATTCTGGTATGAGTTTTACAGATGTATTAGTGAACTAGTTTGGCCGGTTTAAAAAAAAAAAGATCTCAATAGCTAAAATATCCTAAATAACTTTCAGTTTTCAGAGGAAGGGAAAGGACTCATGAATACTAAGGATATGATCTGATTTAGCAGAAATCTAGTTGTCAAAATCTGAAGTGACCTAAGAGATCAACTAGTCCAGGAGATGTTGGCCTTTGTGTATCATTCTCAGCACTCCTAGAGACCCCCTTCTCAGAATCATGTTAGCCTTTTTTTTTTAATTCATGATTAATGAAAATGCTGAATTTAAATTTTAGGTAGTGATTAAAGAAAAAAAAAAGAAGTAATTTTGCCTATCCAAATTCATGGCCCCCTGACATCTAGCCACAAAACCAATTCGGATGACCATGGAGTCCAGGTTAGAAAGCCCTGATCTAATCTGATCTTTATTACCCAAAACATGAATTCTCTCTGCAACAACCTCACACAGTTATTTTGAGCATCTATTCCACAATTCCTGGAAATTAGGTTAAAAATGAAATTCAGTTAGACAATGTCTACCCAGAGGCATGTCTATATGCCTGAAATAAAATAAAAGTGATATTTAAAAGTTTATAGTCTTCCATATACTTACTACTAGAGAATTTGTGAGTTTATCAACATAAGTAACTTCTAATATGGGAATTCCCTCTATGGCTTTTTCTAGATAAATCAAAGAGAATTTCTTAATGCAAATAGAGGTTAAATGACTTGCCCAAACTTCCCTTATCCCAGGTTGCTTCTATAAGCTTACAATATTTAAATAGATTAACATATTGAAATTACTTCGCAAACCTTCAAACAAATAAATGTTAGCTATTATTATTGTTGTTGTTCTCATTAGCTGTTCATACATAGCAATGCACCTCCCACCACTTTCCCACTAGGTGCCATCTCTTCTTTGAATATTTTCCTTATTCCTTCCCCTCCCAGCATCTAGTGCAGTGGTTCTCAACCTTCCTAATACAGTGACCCTTTAATACTCATATGTGGGCATATCTGCATGTGGGCAGACCCGCCTGGAGACGGATAGAGGAGCGGTGTCTCGGTTCCTAACACCGTTGGAAATATGTGTTTTCTGATGGTCTTAGGTGACCCAAGTGACCCCTGCGAAAGGGTTGTTTGACCCCCAAAGGGGTTGTGACCCACAGGTTGAGAACCACTGATCTAGTGCTCTCTTTTTCCTCTGAAAATTATTTTGCATTGCATTGCATAGGACAGCCTGAAATAATGTAGAGCAATAAGGACTTTATTTCCAAGCTATATAAAGAACTCATTCAGATTTATAAAAATAAGAATCACTTCCAAAGAGATAAATTGTCAAATGATATAACAGGCAGTTTTCTGAGGAAGACATCCGGGCTATTAACAACTATATGAATATATGCTCCAAATGACTAATAATTAGAAAAATGCAAATTAAAGCAACTTTGAGATTCTTCCTCACTCCCGTCAGATTGCCAAAGTTGACAAAAATGGAAAATGACTAAAGTCAAAGGAGTTGTGGGGAAGACACATTAGGTGGAGTTTTAAATTGGTCCAGACATTCTGGAAGGCATTTTGGAACATTGTCCAAAGTTACTACCCTGGACTATATATGTATCTTCTGACCCAATGATGCCAAAACTAAGCCTATACCTCAAAGACATTAAAGAATGAGAAAAGGACAAATTGTGTAAAAAAACATTACTAGCAATTCTTTTTTGTGGTGGTAAAAACTCAAAATTAAGAGACTGCCTACCTACTGGAGAATGGCTGAAAAAAGGTAGCATATAAAAGTAATACAGAATGAAGTGGGCAGAACCTGGTGAACAATTTGTACCACAACATCACAAAGAAAAACAATGTTGAAAGATTGTAAAACTCTGATCAAAATCTTGACCAAATATATTTCCAGAAAATAATAATGAAATATGCTGCCCACTTCATGACAGAGATGTGAAACTGAGGGTTTAGAATGGGATGTTTGTTGTTGTTCAGCTATTTTTCAATCAGGTCTGACTGACCCAATATGAGGTTTTCCTGGCAAAGATGCTAGAGTGGTTTGCCATTTCCTTGTCTGTTTATTTTACAGATGAGGAAACTGAGGAAACCAGGCTTAAATGACTGTCCAGCTTCACACAGTTAATAAGTGTCTGAAGTCAGATTGGAACTCAGGAAGATGAGTCTTCCTCACTCCAGGCCCAGCATTCTATCCTCTGCTGCCCAGATTGGGATATAGTTTTTTTGGTTTTTTTTTTGCTTTTTGGAGGGCAGTTGGGGTTAAGTGACCTGCCCAAAGTCACACGGCTAGTAAGTGTGTCAAGTGTCTGAGGCCGAATTTGAACTCAGGTCCTCCCGACTCCAGGGTCAGTGCTCTATTCACTGAGCCACCTAGCCACCCTGATATAGATTTCTTTAAATGTGGTCAATGCTAGAATTTGTTTTGTTTGAAGATGCGCATTTGTTACAAGGATTTTGATATTTAACAATTTTAAATGTGGTAGAAGGAGGAAGAGAGAATAGATTTTTGTTAATTTATTTTACATTGTTTTTCCCTGTTATAATGTGAGCTCCTTGAGGGCAGGGACTGTCTTATATATGTCTTTGTAACCTCAGTGCTTAGCACAACGCCTGGCAAATAGTATGAACTAAATAAATGTATATTGCCTCTGACTGAATTTTTTAAAATAATGAATCATTTTTTTTAAAGAATATAAGCTCCTTGAAGACAAGAGTTTTTGCTTTTCTATTTGTATCCCCAGAACTCAACACAGTGTTTTGTACATAGTAAGGCCTTAATAAATGCTTTTTTCATTCATGCATTTTTTTTAATAGATAGAAAGTCCACCTTGCAATCAGGAAGACCTGAGTTAAAGTCTCATATCTAACATGTATTAGAGTGCCTCCAAGTTATCTAATCAATGTGTTCTATATTTCACCACTGGACTCGGATGGCTCTGGAGGAGAAAGTAAAGCTGGTGACTTTTGAACAGCCCTCCTTCACTTAAATCCAATTCACCTGCATGTCATGGCATTACCTCCTTGATATCATGGTCTTCTTCAAGAATGAAGGACAAACAACAATAGCCACTGATAATTATCTAAGAACACAGTAGCAAAACCAGCTGGAAGTCTCTCCTGGTTTGTGTGACTGTTGGGCAAGTCACTTAATCTTCTAAATGCCCTAGGAAATTCTTAAGAACTCTAGTTGTAGCTAGCTAATAGCAAGCATTTGGATAGTTCCTATTATGTGTCAGGTACTATGCTAAGAGCTTTACAGATACTATGCCATTTAATCCTCAAAACAATCTTGGGAAGTAGGTGATATTATTTCCATTTTAGAGTTGAAATTGTGACAAAGGTTAAGTGACTGGCCCAAGGTCACAAAGCCAATAAGTGTCTGAGATCACATTTGAACTCTGGTCTTATTCCAAGCCCAGGGTCCTATTCACTGTGCTACCTAGCTACCTACTTTTAAGACAATTGTTGATCCACATTGGTAGGAGTTTCCCTATAACAATAAAATCATCTGCTCTGACTAAAACCAAAAGCACATACTTTTTATTGATCTACTTGTAAAGATATTATTGTTGTCCCCACCACCACCAACTACCATTGTCATAACAATAGTATGCAAACTCTTCGAAGACTGGGACTGTTTAATTTTTGCCTTTTGTACTCCCAGGATCCAGCACAAAACACTAATGGCTTCATAGATGTTAATTACATTTCACTGTATCGTGCTATGTTGTATTGTTTTTCACTTTGGAATGTGAAATTTTCATTAGAGTGGACAGAGAAAATAAAAGACCAGAATGTGAATATTCCTTCCATTACAGATATGTTGAATAAGGGGCTATTTCTTAGAACTCTTTTAATGAGATTACCATTCAGAATGTCTGGATGGCTAATTTATACATTCTGGGAAGTGACAAAAATATGTTTCCTGTTGCTTCCTGAAGACAGTGACTGAGAAACAAAACCATCACATTAGATCTGCCAAAGAGGTACAACAAGATACAGTCCCATTGTTACACAAGGTACCAGATATCTAACCACAAATCAGGTTTGTTCACTGTAACACATCCTGAGCCTTTGCATGACAAAAGTGTGCACATAATGTGAAGTGAACTACAAGTCAGAGATTCTGCACACATAAGAAAATCCTTCTGTCCATATAAACCTCAACACAGTGGTTATAGAATCACAGAAAATGAGCTAGAAGGGACTGAAGAGGACATCTAGTCCATTTTACAGATGATGAAACTTAGGTTCAGAAGGTCAAACAACTTGTCAGTGGCCACACAGAGGTTTGACTTACACATAAATCTTCTTTCAAAATCTGACACTATCTACTACATTATAGAGCCTTTAATGTAAACCACCATTTAAATATATATTCTTTCTCAATAAACCTGGATGTCAAAAGGAGGTAGCTAGTGAGAAATAATGCCCAAAACTGTTAAAAATCTAAACTGTTAAAAATCTAAAATATGAGCTTCTTACAGGCCACGGAGGAACTCGAGAATGATTCTGAAAATCAA